>CALNHX010002890.1:0-164699 GCA_940337035.1 Agriotes lineatus | reverse complement strand
TATGAAGGCATATCGACGTCTAGTATGTCTTGACCATTCTTTGGTAACATACTCGTGTTACTATAGCAACCAAACGCTCTGGTGTCATTGATAAATGGAATTCTGCAAAGTCTACCCTCCAGGGCCAAGTGACAATCTGTAACATCCACTTAAGGTGAATCTTATGTGCGTCTTGGCTGTCCAGATTCAGATTAACGATTCGGAAAAGTTAATTTGCATCCGCGCTTACGTAATTTTCATAGCTCAGAGAAATCAACCAACAACGTACCGAGTACACCATCTGTAGTATGAAGTAAAAGCTGAAAGTTACTACGTTTTGGATATAAACACTGAGCCTGAATTGTTACTAATCGACTTGAATACATCACCACTCGTTTTAGGGAAGACAGAAAAGATATTTTGGACAGAACTAGTACTATAGATGAAACTTTGATATATTGTTACAACCCAAAAGCTCTAACCTTCTAGTCTTTAAGCTCCACGTTCATAAGGCACAGAAGTCTTTGATCGAATTTTGGTAGACCTAAAGACTAGTCTTGGGCCTGCCTTTCGAGAGGAGGCTTTACATACTTGAAGACCGAACTTTTTCCACCAGTCACAAGTCGCAAATATCCAGTCCTTACATTGATCTTTCTTAAAATTGACAAAACCGATACAATGGAAACTACACAACCACTTGTGGTGGAAGAAGATGAAGGAGTTGGGACCAAAAGCTATTTGGTTCGAGCTTGAACTACTTTGCAATTTATTTGAATTATGCTTATCAGCCAACTTTCAACCTCTAACGTAAGTGTACATGGTAATTTTCGCTTACTTTTTTATCCTTGCTGAATTGGTTTAATTTTCGGGGTATTTCCAGCTGTTCTGGTCCAGTATAACGGTTCCCATTAGCTATTAGTGCTGGCCCATTTTACTGACCGATGTTCTCCTATGGTGCGTTGAATTCATAACCTCAAACCCCTGGCCTTACTCGTTAAGGGCCCCTTGCTGGTCTTACACTTATTACTTGCCGAGGATTCGTGATCGCTTTGAAATGGCAACTGTTTGGTATTGCATTTTAATTTATGTCATCAACCCTTTATTGCTGAGCCAAATGTCAGCGTCTTCGATTGAAGTCCGTAAGATTTCCTCGAACGTCACCCCTTGCCGATGTAAATGCTATAGTTTGCTTTGTCTTCATACATTGTGTTTAACGTTGCACTGATGGGTCAACGCCTTCCATGAGCTCCTGTAAGGCCTCGTCGAAGCTTTATTTGCTATGCTTAACTATTTATCTTTTTTGTGTTTTACCCCGTTTAATGACCATTAAGTGTTAGTGTTATTGAAGCTAACTGTATTTTATGGATATACTGTTGACAATTCGATTCGATGGCGCTCGAGTAGTAACACGCGTCGGCTGGTGCTCTGGCAAATTCGCAAATTTAAGTAATAAATTAAGCATTTTCTAGTTCAAGGTGCAGTGATAGTTGTCTCAGTAATTTCGTGCGTGAAAACAGATCAGAAATTAAAGAAATTGTAAAAGAAACCATCGCTGCCTTCTTAAACGACGAAAGCTTTATATAACGAGGATTACAGAAAATGTTTTTAAAATTTTAAAAGTAAAATGCCTCTTTTACCTACCGGTGTACAAGCTGGTGCTTTGTACGCCTAGCATCTGGCGGTGCAGTGCTCAACTTGCCCCGGTTTCAGGTTACAAAGTTGGTGCGCGCCTTTTGAGCTTGGGTAGCAACCATTGTGTTCGGTGTGTGTGTATTCACCTTGTTACTCTATCTCTTAGGCATGTGGTTCCAAATAGAGCACAGTTAATTTAGTACCCAACTGTGAATAGTGTCACCGAACTCCGAAAAATTCTTTCGCCCTGAGATTCGAACCGAGGACTTGCTTAATGTAAGCCTAATGCTCTACTAACTGCGCTACACGGCTTCTTATATAACTGTTTAAGTTTAATCCAATATTTACTGCGAATAGCATGGTAATACGCCAACCGCAGTATTAGTTAATATCTTAGCTTTCTTAGTTAATATAAAATATGGAGTTGTAGTATTTAAGTTGATCAATTTTTAATTAGTTTTAATCACTCGAATATTTTATTGTCGGCAAAGTTCCATGTTATTACCTCGTATGTATTTTTTTAATATTTCAATTGCCATGAGCACTTTCTACCCATCGTTTTGAAGCAAATCTAGTACTTCATGGTGATTCTTGTTTTGATTTAATTATTGGCACGTTAAAGCGACTAGTAAGCTATCAAAATTTTGCAGCAATAAAACAGGCGTTCCGCAAGGATCCATTCTTGGGCCTCTTTTATTTACAATCTACATCTTACACTTCCCATCTGCGTTAAAAACATTTGTGCATCCTATTTTTACGCCGATGACTCCCAGATCTATTTTCTTTTAATAGTCACGAATGTATTACTGCTAATAAGCGTATAAATGAAGATCTGGAAAGGCTAGCTGTCACATTAACATGCAGTTGACCTTATTCAAGAAAAATCGACGGTAATATTTTTTGGTAAAAAGGCTCAAAGCGAGATTGTAAGAAGTTAAATGATTTTCAAAATAAATAATAATGTAATACCTGCTGTTGATAGTGTTAAAAATCTAGGTGTAATTCTCGACTAGACTTGAAGTTTAAAAAAACATCAAAATATATGCAAAAATCATATTATAATTTAAAACCAATTTTTGTAAATCGTCACCTACTTAATCCACAAGTCAAAACCATTTTATGTAATAATTTAGTTCCATCTCGGGTTCATTATGGCAATGTAGTGTATGGACTAGTGTTTATGCACAGGACAAGGCCAGGTTACAAAAGCCACAAAATGCGTGCTTACGTCTATTTTTGGGATAAGAAAATATAATAAAATTTTGTATAAATTAAAAGACGTTAACTAGTTAAATATGTTCAATAGGAGATCATTACATTGTGCATGTCTGTATTGTAAAATTATTTTGTATAAAACTCCTCTATATTTATTAAATACAAGAGACAACAGATGATTGAGGAATTAGTGGTTTCTCTCTTTTATTTAGTCCTCTATTACTAGAGCTGATAAGTTTATTTCACAAATATACGCAATCAAAGTCCTTCACATCCATGAATAACCGATCAGCATCAACATTCTTCTAAAGACAATGCAGGTATTATTGCTCACTATAGTTACCACATATCAAAATCTCATACATCGACTACAAAAAACCTAAACCACAAACAATGGGGCAACTTATGCCAGCTATCACAAGCCACAAACTACAGAAAACATTCCAAAGACCAACGCAATCTCCAACCGTAGCGGAACTAGACTCGGAAGTACCTTATCAGCGTACTTGAACTTATTGACAAATATTACGCCACAACTGTATCAGCTGGATATTTCTACGATATCAGAGCAGCCTCACAAAAGGCCGTTGTGGTCTACAGGATGTTATTCCTCCAGATTGTGCCCGCTCCCCGATCATTGAGAACTACGCAAATTTCATTACTCGAACTGAACTCTGGCGTCAGAAAAGTCCCGTCATGCTGATGAATAAAATTATCGCTTTAGCACGTCACTAGATCACGAGTTTCTATGAGGAGGCATGCAAATGCTCCAAATATCCCAATTTGCAAAGATGGGTGGCTTTCGAAGATCTGCGAATGGACCGGAGCGCTGCAACAATGGGACCGGCACAAAGACCTAACAAGACGTCCTAAAACTGCACACAATGGTGATTAATGCATGCGGTGGCAAAGCCGTGCTCTCGCCCCCACAACATCCCCTAAGCAGCTGCCCATGAATATTGCAGATCCAGCATGAGCCTCAAATCGTGGCCCTTTTTCGAGTCGTTGTGCCCTCCGAACACGTGCACACTAAGTTTGGCTTTTCGGTGGCACAATATGGGTTGTTAAATATTTCAAAAATGTTACTAGAGTTGAACATGCAAATATGCCGCAGCGCTGAAACAGCCCCACAAATATCAAGTGAATGAAATTCAAAAACCAAACGATTGTCCAGATCCAGCTAGTTATTGCTATTTAAAAGAGTGATACTCAGTAGTTGCTTGAGTTGCTTTCTAGATTCACAACTTCAGTTTTTTCTCACGAAATCAAATTGCGATCGATGCAGATAGTCGTTCAAATGTTCGAAATATTGAAATATTTCTCCTTTCTACAAAAAAAAAATGGAGCAATTGCAATTGAATTGCTGCCTGCAAATCGGAATATTTTATTTATTCCAATTCTCAGATTTTACAAATATTGTTTACTTTTATACAACGAAATTTGTGTATATTGAAAATTAGGTCGAATAATAAAAATGACAGAAAACGAGAGTATGGAAAATTATTAAAAACAAACAAAAACTATGTTGCATATGTTGAGACAAAATCTTGAAAAAATACAGAAGAAATAATATCCTACAGAATCAAACCGCGATTAATTGACGTAATTGTTTTTTCATGTGTCCAAATTGTCATATATTCAATACTATATACAGGGTGCAGCATCCTGTATATGTATATTGAAATGATACTTTCATACATTCAAAATTTGATCTAATAATAAGGAAAAGGCTCAAGAATCAAGTATGTACCATTATTTTTCAAAATACACATGAATTTTATCTAGAAAAGTTGCTTAGAATTAAAAAAAGGTGTCACATCTGAGATTACAGCCACCTATTACTTACTCCCAAAAACAATGTTTACTAGTTTTTCCAAATTGTTTCTTACCACCCTGTGTATTACTGAAAATGAGATAATACAAAGTTAACTTATTATCGAATACGACAAATATGCACTGTCACAATGAGTTCCGCTCGCTTAGTAAATCTAAACTTTTTTTTTAATCGGCAGTGAAGAACCACGAAATCGTCATTAAAATACGTGGCACTGCAGTAATCCATTGTTTTACGACTTTTTACAGCTGTCGGGGTCACAGGTTATGTGACAGAAGAGAGAAAAATGTTAATTTCACGATTTCGCAATTTAAAAAAACATAATCTGCACCTGTGGAAGCCAGGTGGTGCAGTTGGTAGAGCGTTAGGCTTGCATTAATCAAGTCCTCGGCTCTATCCCACGGTGGGCGGAATCTTTTTCGCAGCCTTGGCGATCGGCAGGGGGGAGGTGAGACCATTCACAGTTGGGCACCAAATTAACTGTGCTTTACTCAGAACCACAGAACTAAGAGATAGAGGAACAAGGTCAATATATAACTAATATACACACATGACACAATGGTTGCTACGCAAGCACCGCTAGATGCTAAAGCGTATAAAACACCAGCCTCTACACCGCTAGGTAAATGAGGTTAATGGTAATACGTACATACATACACAATGTGCACCTCGGATCTGAAGTTCGTATTTATCCCTTAAGAGGTTTATTTGCCTCTGCAACTAAATCCACATTCCGGATAAAAAGTTAAATTAGTGCTAAAAATCTTATCTTTTGTATCCGAAGTACAAAAACACAGGTATCTTTAAAAAATGTGTCACCAACAAGAATGCAAAACAACTATAATTTTTAATTGAATGTTATAACAAATTTGTTACTAAATTTTTGTGAAGATACTTAGGACACAAAAACGGATTTTTTTTAGCAGTACATAATTTCGATTAAAGTAATTTTCTATGGCTAAGTGAGCGAAACTCAAGTTCGACAGTACACGTTTATCGTATCCCAAAAGTTAACTTTGAAGTACATTTTCCGTAATAAACAGTGCGAAGAAAAACCACTGAAATTTGTTTTCGGAGCAGGTGGACAGGTGCTATTTTTATGAACAGAAAATTACATCTAATAATAAAAATTGACATAAAGCTACAAAATAAATAAATAAAAACTATATTATATAAAACTTCATGGAATTTAGTATTTACTATAATAATATGAATGACGGCAACTCTTCCATTTATTTCAATTTCGAGTTATTTAAATTACTATGCATGTGTCAACATGAAATTTTTACATCTTAAAAATCGGATTTCACGATAATAACACTCTCTCCCACCGTGAGAGGCCACCGAATAAAAATAAAATAAACATAACCGTTTAATTTTAGAGCTTCTTTCATGCCGAATAATCGTTCCCTGAACATTGCACTTGAACCATAAATAAGATAAATGCGAATATTTTCTAAACAGCTGGTCGAAAGCGACGTAAAATCTATTTATACCGTAAAAATATATTCAAAAAGTACTTGGGCGGATCGACAATGTAACCCCGTCATAAAAGAAGATTTCATTGTTTATTTACACTTGCACAATACAAGCTTTAAAATTTGAACCTCCCCTCATGAAATTCCTCGTGAATAGCTCAGTGCTGCTTCTGAACATTAAAACATACTCGCGATTCAAACTGAAAAGGTTTATCGGAAAACTATTTCACACATGAAAAAACCTATTAAATTTGTTTCATCCCTGCGCTCAACGTGTCGCGTCCTGAACATGCCAGGATTTTCTAGAAAGGACTTTATTGCATGTTTTGCGATAGAACACCGTCCAGCAATCCGAAATAAGTCTGGAAATTGTTTTTCGTGCATTTTCCCGTTAGCCATTACACGAGGTGTGGTTATTAAATAACGAGACGGAACTTTCACAGGACGCGCAGGTTGCAACACGTTTTGCAAGTGAATCATTTCGGGCATATCTTAACATTTCCTAAAAATTCAGCAATTACTTACAGGAGTTGGTAAAAGTCCTGCTTCTACAGTGAGGTCCGAATGAAACGGCTACAGAATGATTTTTGAGGCTTTCACGGCCATTGTCATTAAGTAACAAACGACTTCCGGGATTGGACCGTGTCGAAAAAGTTCTTCGATCTCAATCATGACACGGTCCAATCCCGGAAGTCGTCTACAGAATGTTGAAAAATGTTTGTCTCGTCAACTCTATGAGCAGATCGAAACGAGGATAAAATTAAGAAAATCATTGAAGTCGATGAAGTATTAGAATGACTGCAGAAATGATAAGTAACAGTAAAGAGACCGTCAGGCACATATTGCACGATAATTTTATCATAAGACAGGTGTCGGATAGAACTTGCGAAAACCCAAATTTTTGCTTCAGTATTTACGATTAAGCAAAACAATCCCTGCAATAAAAAAGGAAGGCAATGCAAGTTCAAGGTCCAAAACTATATAAATTATTAGGGCACTTGGTACCAGAAGGGACGATTGATCAAAATAACTACATACATATTTTAGATGCAGTTTGGAAAAACTGCCAAGACAACGCGCCTGCCCATTCAACGATCATTGTTTGAGCATTTCCATATTCGTTAAATTTGCCCCCATGCGACTTTTACTTGTTTCCTGTGCTCAAGGGGACACGTTTCGAGTCGACTTCCGGAGTAAAGTAAAACGGAAGATAAAAAAGAACTACTATTTGCAACACGGTTTCCAATAGTGAGAAATACGAATGTGTCGGTGTGTTAAGAGAACAATGGAGAACAGTGGGGATATGTAAAACATATTTAAATTAAAAAAATTGTGACGTTAAGAGCGCTCGATACCCTCTCCAAAGTTTCTACTGCGGGGCAACGGTGTGGGCAGAGGTAATATTTTGAGATGCAGTGGGCGGTCTCAAATCGGTGCTAGACGAGATATAAGTACCTAGGAACAGTCGGTGACGTCATAACTTTTGTAATAAACCAGTGCGGACTGTTTTTAGCAATTTTCAAATTTGACGTTTTATATTGTTCCCTTATATGGGACATCAGAAATTTGCACCTTAAAAATTCCCAAAAAACTAGATAATTGTGCGTAGCATCGTTTATTTGTTAGAAAAAATCGTTTTAATTAATTTTATTTTGAAATTTTGGAATATTGAAAAAAAAATTAGCTTGGCACATTCATATTGCTTCATGGAGAAAATAATGTTAAGATAATTTTGCAAAATTCCTATTAATAATAAAATGAGAAGTCAAATTCTGATAGACCCATGTATAGTGCTCTTAAGTGTCCCACGATTTAATAGCCACACCTCGTATGTAGAAAAAACCGATATATCATTTATATTTGGAACTTAGCAGTCCCGTGGCAAATGCATTTTTTTAAATATTCGCTATTTAACCAATAAACGACAATTTTAAATATTTCTCTGTTGTTTTATGTCCCATAAATTATATTTCGCCAGTTATTTTCTAATTTATTTTTCCTACTTCGAAACAGGTATTTATAAAAACAACTAATTCGATATCGTGCTTAACTTCAACCGCGTAGAAAACTAATAATAAACAAACAACATGGCCTAATTTCATTATTACAGAGAACAAATATAATGAGTGTAACGGAATTGGCAACTGAATCCAAGCGCTACGCCACCATGCGGTAGAATTTTGAACTGTGTCAATGAGGTCGAAATTTAAACTCGCATTGAGCTAAATGGTTTAAGCTAATTATTTGTTGGCTTATTACTAGGGATGCACCGATACCGATAATCGGTATCGGCATATCGGCCATATCGGCCGAATTAGGGATATATCGGTATCGGTCATATCGGCCTTCTTTATTGCCGATATATCGGCAAAAATGAATTTCCTTTTAATATTTAATTTTTAATATTTTAATATTATAAAAATTAACAATATAATGTAAAAAGACAATGTGGAGTATAAAATAAATAATAACTACAATCTAATATTCAAAATTCAATTTTTGCAAATTATTATGCAAAAATATTAGGCTTTCAGCCCTTTCTGGTGTAAGCCTATTCCTGGTGGCTTCATATACATTTCCCGCCTCCGAAAACAATTGTTCGCTTGCCACGCTTCCTGCAGGTGCAGATAAGTATATTTCCACCAGTTTATAGAGGCGAGGGTAAATTTTTTTCTTAGAAGCCCACCATGCAAAAGGACTATCACGTCTATCAATCACAGGTAAGGCTTCGTAGGAGCTGATTTCATGATCAAGTTGATGTGGTTGAGAAGTACTTGAACTGGAAGGAAGTTCAACGAATTCATCATACTGTTTCCAAAATAATTGATGTGCACTTGTTGTATCTGATGTGCGCATCCTTTTGTTTAATGCTGCTAAGGGTATATTATCCTCATTTTCGTCATCATCGATAATGCTCATATCGCTATCCATAATATCAGTTTGGGTTGTATGTTGTGCTGTTTCCATTGATACTACTACTTCATGTACTTTTAGTTGTGCGATAAGAGATTTATGTTGATCATCTTGGAAAAATCGATTTTTAAAGCGCGGGTCAAGATATGTCGCAAAAAGAAGATGATTCTTGGAAAACATATCAGTGAAACGTCGTGTTAAATTATTTTTCAGCTCTTCATTCAATGTTCCGGCTCTGGCAAAACTGTTACGGTCAGAACTTAGATATGCTTTTAGACTTGAAACGAATGGAATTACTTCCGAAATACAACAGTCGGAATGACTTACAATTTGAGTAATTTCTAGGAAAGGCTGAAGCAAATTTAAAAGACTTTTTACTAGTTCCCATTGGTGGTAGTTTAGATCCGTTAAGTCAGGACAATCCACAATATACAAATTAATAGCGGATTTTAGCTCGAGTAAACGCTCTAACATTAAATATTGCGAGTTCCATCTAGTAGAAATGTCCTGAATTAACTTCTTCGGGGGCATCTTAAGTGCAGTTTGTATCTCGTCAAATTTGTGACATGCCGACGCAGAGTGGTTGAAATGTGTTACTATTCTTCTGGCTTTTCCTAACACGTCATTAACAGCACGCTGACTACCCAGAGAATCTTTAATCACTAACTGAAGCGTATGAACGAAACACCCTTCACAATTTAGGTTGGCTTGAACCACTCCTTTTTTCATATTTGCAGCATTGTCTGTTATTATAAGATGTACCTGCTCTATCTTAACGTTCCAGTCTTTTAACAGTTCGGAAAAGGCGTTAGCAATATCATCACCTGTATGAGCCCCTGGAAAATGTTTACAAGCCAGAACAAATGAGCATCTCTGGGTGGCATCGTCCAGCCAATGAGCTGTTAGAGATAGAAAAGCTTTATTGTTGTGGGCGCAAGTCCAAATATCTGAAGTGATACTCAGTTTTCCTGTCATTTGGTTTATCTTCTCTTGCAACTTTATTTTACATCTTTCGTAGATATCCGGAACAATTGTTTCACGAAAAAAATTGCGAGATGGTATGTTGTACCGAGGTAAAGCTTTCTCTAGAATCCGTTGAAACCAACATCATTTACAACACTAAACGGCTGATTGTCCAACGCAATCATTTCTCCAATTAAATAATGGTATTGTTTGGCTGATAAAGAATTTATGTCCCAGACTTTAAATTTTTCAAAAAAATTTGGAAGTGTCAATTGAGATCCTGCAGCTGAAGTAGACGGTTGATCTTTTCGTGCTTGGTTCATAACGGCTGAAGAAAAAAAAACTGTTAACTACTAACATAGGATACGCCTGGCACATTGAAAACAACTTGCAAATATATTTACATACTCGTATGCGCCTCGGTAGTTCCTGCCCTAGCTTTTTTAATTTCCTCAATTTTTTCTAGATGAAACCGTTCCAAATGGTGCCTAAGATTTGACGTATTGGCAGATTTTCCAATCCCTCCGAGAGAAATAATTGATGTGCAAGATTGGCATTACGCTTTTGAACTGTTTTTTTTTGTCAGAAGTGTCCACTATTTAAGTAAAGTAATTCCAATATACACTTTTATGGCCAGACCGACTATTTGCACTTAACGACATTTTAGTTCACTAATACTATTAAATATATAAAGATTAAACGACTGCAAATAACAAATTTTAACGTAGTTTAATATAAAAGAAAGATATATTATTAAATAGATCAGGCGGCCTGCACTGAAGCTAATCAACTTCAATGATTTGCTCGCTCCAAGGCACTGGACCAAGTGTGTTGCACCATGTAGTGAAATATCTTCCAGCGTTGCCTCACTTTGGAATGCACTGTATCAGCAAAAACATTCGATCGGGGATGCCATTTCAAGGTCGTGCGTCATCAGAAATTTTTTAACAATACTAACTAATACGACGCCACCAATAAAATTGATTGTATTAAACTGCGTTATTAAAACGAAATGGCAAGAAGACACGTTCATAAACAAACCTAAGCATGAGTTTGTATTTAGGGGATTACCCCTCTCGAATCCAGCAAGTAGCGGCGCTGCACACGTGCAAAAAGTAGTGGAAGAGAGCAATGAGAATATATCGGCCGATATATCGGCGTATCGGCCTCGATTATATCGGTATCGGCCGATATATCGGTATCGGCCAAAAAACTCGTATCGGTGCATCCCTACTTATTACAAAGTTACTAATGCGAGAAACGTCTTTATACTAGGGAATATTTATTTTGGCAACTTTCTCCTCTGACTCAGACCTACAACTACCCCGCTAATGACTATTTAAATTCTTTTACTTTTATTTTCGAGCGCAGCTGTAATACGTGGGTACATGCCTACATTTACCTTGCTTGTTCTTGTTTTTACTAGGTTTGTTCTTGCTGAAGTTCAGTGTCTTGTTTATATTTATTAATTTATTGTTTATATTTTTAATAACGGGATATCTTTAACGTAAAAATGGATCGTAAACGTGAGGGAGCTAGATTTTCTCCTGTAAAATAAATCGAAACGGTTTTGTTGCGTGTATGGTTGTGAATCACTATCAAAACGCGATACAGCTGTGCGGTTCCATAAGTTTCCTAGAGAATGAGAATTTGTAAAAATTAATAATCAGAAAGCAGATCGGCGAAAGGAATGGACTTTTACGTTTACTTAGAATGGAGAAAAAAGTTACAGAAAGTATTCATGTTTGTTCTCTACATTTTAAAAAAGAAGATTATATTCTTCCTGGTGAGTACAATACTTATTATCGTAATGATATAAATTAAAATTTATAATGCAAAACCAATAACACAAGACGTAAACGCAAAACAAGTGCTTCTTTTAACGCCAAAGTTTGTAAGCAAAGAGAAACGACACTTGTTTTAACATTTTCTTGACTTTTGCACCCACAATAAATAACATGTCCAGAATTAATTAATTGTTCCCCTTCAATATAATTTCTAGAAGAAAATGTTGGTTGTGCATAATCTATCTGCCATTATCACTTTATTACGACACTTTACTTACAACCAACCGTTTGACTGACTTCTGCGCGTGTAACAAACTTATTTATTTGTACCATTGATGACTAATACGTGACTATTAAAGTATCATTAGAACATCTTTAGCTACATTCCATAAGACTTAAAATTCCCCAATAGTTGCTGTGTGTAACAAATACTTACTTACTAGAAATAGAAACTTTGTAAATAATGCAGCATGACTTAATAGCCATTGATGTACTCACGGCTGGTGAAATTATTTATTTCTATCAAAACAGCTCTATTAAAGACCCATTTAAACATCTTTAATTAAAATGCATATCATGAAGACTTACAATTTCTCAATATTAGACCCGTAAAATTATTTAAGAAAATACTAGAAATCTGTTAAATGCAGCATTGGTATATTTACGCACTACTGATTAAATTATTTATTTATGGTAAAACAGCCCTATTAATATCCCGTTTACACATCTTTAATTAAAGTGCATACCATGAAAGCTTAAAATATCCCAATATTATGCCCCTAAAATTATTTAAACAAATACTAAAAAACATTTAAAATCAGCGTTTAAGTAGGGAAATACATAGGCTTTAAGAATCGTACCTACTTAGAGCGGCCATTTAACTAAGCTCCGCCTTCAGTTCACTTCCCAATACCTGTACTAGCTACCTGTTTTGGACAACTGGTCATGTAAAAAAATCCAGAAAATTGCATTAAAACCCTTATATGAAAAAAAATATAAAATATATGTATTACAATCACCGAAGGGACCCCGAAAACATGTGCGACCCCACCCCAGGCAACTTCGAAGTTTAAAAATGGAATATGTGGTCAAGATGGCCATGAATTGGTTTAGAAAAATATCACCAGTGTACTATCCGAACTATAGTAACAGAGAAACCCGAGACACGACTACTAATGTGTTTTAACTTTTTAACCCTGTAAAAATCACAACGGCTTTTAGAAATGACACCGTAAAAAGGAGCAAATATAAAAATAACAAAAAAACAATCGCCATGAGTAAGGACAGACTGCTACTAAATTCACAAAAAAATATTTGCAAAGTTTGGAATTGTTGAAATACCATAAAGTAATAACTGAACTTATTTTTTTTTTAGTAAAATTCTGAAAGTGCCCCCTAGTCTCTATATCGAACTAAACGAGATTGGTTTGGCAAAGTTAGCATTAGTGAAAAAAAACAAAATTTACAAGCTAATAAAATATGGTTACCTGAATCGAATATCTCTCATTTTTCGCTTAAATGTATAATTCGGCCAAAAAACTAACATTTTATTGAAATACTATTAGAATTGGACAAAACTGAATATAAAGTTAATTTTTTGATATCGCGGTATAATTTCTAGTAAACGTTCTTAGTGTTTTCTGGATTATTAACCGGTAAATTAATATATTTATTAAACTGTATGAACTTGTTTAGTAATGACGATGATTGGTCATGTGATTTTAATTTACTGCCTCAACAAAACATTTTTTGTGACGTTTGGGGCAAGTTGACGGGAGTAAAATGACGAACGCGTCCTCTTACCCCTTACCTAAAAACTTGAAATTTTTTTAAGAGAAAAAAGAAAAAGTAATTAAGGTTGGAAAACCCAACGAAAAAGTCTTGCAACGCACCAAATAGTTTAGACACTTGCAACTAATCAAACGATTCACACTCGTTCAGAATGTCACGAAACTTATGAAGAGCCTCCTACTGAAGACTGGATTCAATGTGCGGCTTGTTCAACATGACGGCATGAAAACTGTAGCTGTTATGGAGAATGTAGTCAGTTTGTGTGAGATTTCTGTTACTAGTCGTCTTACCCCTATATGTTCGTCATCTTACCTACTGGTTGGGGTAAGATGACAAAATTGCAAAGGATTCTTGGTTTTTTTCATATATTTTTTTATTTTTCTTATTAAAATATATATTAGTTAGACGTTAATATACTATTATATTTACATATATCTAATATTACGTTCTAAATAAATGTCCTTGTACGTACATTTTTCACTTTTCCTTACTATCGTCATCTTACCCCGATCTCCCCTACTATTCCAAGATCTGTCAAAATGTACCAGTAAATTACGAGCATAATAAAATACATATTAAATAACAGCGTAGTTAAAAGTTATTTTTCGAAAAGCTCAATGTCGCTATCATACACACAGCCTTCCATATACTTCCCGGGCGCGGATTTCCTTCATCTGAACTCGTTGAATTCAGCTACGTGCAAAAACTGTAATCAGAAACTTGAGCCTACGCTGAGATAGCTCCCATTGAATGTTAAAATAGCCTCGCTCGTCTTTCGGGCTACTTCTTGTTGCTCAAACCCCGCTGCAATTTATATTATAAACTGTCGAAAAGCTGAGAGTTTCATTTACAATTTTTAAATAATTTTACTGCAAACGAGTCCCCCCAAAAATTAGTTCAAAAAATTGGAATGCCATAATAGGCCAAGTTTTATCGAAATAAATAATATAAAACAGTTGTTAAAGTCAGAAAAATCGCCAGAATTCAAATTTTAATAGAAAATATTTTGTTAATAATGTATAATATAACGTAAACTAATTACCAATTCCATCGTATCATAGTAAGTATAGGTATGAACCGTCATCTAAGGTTATGAACTGCCAATTAAGCGTCCTTTAAATATAAATCAGGAGTTAAATAATGGCTGGAATAGCCATTGTTTAAAGGTTGTAGTGCGTTTAGTAAAAATTAAAAAAAAACGTCACTAAAATTTGGATTCACAAATTTTTTTTCATTCTGATTTGCAGTAATTTTAAAACACCCTAAAAATAATTATTGTAAAGGGTAGCATAATTTACCAATATTTCGATAATTAAATGAAGGAAGGTACAGAGTATGAAGGTGAAAAGTGAAAGTGCACGGTCATTGTATTGCCTTTTATCATTCACTTCGCTTAGTAAATTTCAATTTGTTTAACCAGAGGCAAATTGGAACATATCAACGCTGTTCAAAGAGGTGACAGCATTTTTTTTTCATTAAAACAAGAGCATTCTTTAGTTTGCTGATTCTTATTATCAGACATAATATTAATACCCTCTACTCGAACCGTATATACACATTATTGCATAATTATTATCTCCAAACACAAACCAATTCCGAAATTTCGATTGCCACTCTACTTCAATACAAGGTGTAAACAAAGTGAAGTTGGTACTGACGTAACTATCAAAAATAATGAGTCAAAGACTGGCCTGGCAGAAGTACGAAAACAAAAACATCACCTGTGCAAGATACACCAACTCCCCTTATAGCTTTTCGTGACCTCCAAATGTCAGCAAGTGCTATTAAAACAGAACTTGCTTCAAGATGCAAATATGTATCTCTTAAGTATACACAAACATCGAGAAGTTTTGCATTAGCCAAAACCTCTATAAACTCCAAAATTTACATATGCTAAAAAATGCTGCTACAATGAACACAAGAATTTTTCACTATATGGACGACAACGCACTTCCACACACAGATTTATACAAAGTAGTTGTGCAAACCCATTTACGGGTATGTGGCAATGGACAAGGTGAAAACAGTGATTTTGGGTAAGAAAACATTTATTACTTTGTTATTTTTGAAGTTGCGTCAAAGTCTACTTGCAGAAAATAGTAGTAGTATAAACAAATGAAACATTTCACTCCAAGCAGGACGCTGGAAGTGGTTTAAACCTAAAGACCGGCTGCGACAACAAAAGAAGCGCCGCCGTCGTCCTCTTTTGTTCCGTTTGCCGAAAATCGGCCTCCTTGATCGCTTGCGACAAGTCCGCCGCCGCGAAAAAGACGCGAATTAGGCTGCAATATAAGCAAGTTGGGTAGTAGTGACGTAGCACCCCTGTCTAGACGGCCGGGGTTGCGGCAGGCCACGGCGCAGGCACGGACATGCACCGCACCGGAAGCGACAGCCGCCTGCGACGTGCGCACGCTTACTATCGTTGCACTTCTTTCGTGCATTTGCATTTTTGCGACTAATTGGCGGCGCAGAAAACGCCGCTCCCGGCGCCCTTTTGCGAATCGGGGGATCCACGCGCTGCATTTTGCGGAATTCGGCGAAGGTGCCGAGAACAAATGAACATCGCGGCCTCGCCGACGAGATTCGCAGCCGGTGGCATTGACGACAGAGACGAAGCCCCGTTCACACAGCCGAAACGCGGCGAACATTCCAGATTGTTGGCTCTATCTGCTTACGATATTAGTCACGGTTCAAAGGAGGCATACGTGTAATAAGCGCGCCGGTTATTTGGAAATTCGGGCACGCAAGCCTCGAATTCTGATGTTTCTCTAGAAACAGGTAAATATGTTCGTTATGTGCAACCCACGAAAATAGTCTTGGGCTCGAACGTCGCAGATCGCTCGGCAACAAAAGAATGCTTTGTCAAAATTTGCAGCTGCAAAACGAAGTGGGTCATGAGAGCGGCGGTGGTAAAGCCGCCGCACCGGGTGCACAACGGCGCTGGCCAACTAGATTCTACCTGTGCAGGTATAATCCAGGCCTAAAACCAACAAAAAGAATGACTAATGGTTTCAGCCGTATCCGGAATTTTAATGCCAACGTACTTCCATTCCCAGCAGTTGACGACAACGACATATTCAAGCAACGGCAGAGAGAAAATACCCGTCTAATGTGTAATGAACATGGCCTACTGCGGGCAGCGCAACAAAAGAGACTGCGGATAAACAAGTGAAGGCTCGCGCTAATTAATAAAGTCGGGACTCACCCAAGCTTGGTAGCAGCTCGAACTGTTAGATCCACTGGGCGGTATCACACTTAACTAAAAGAATGGTCGAGCACGAACACCACAACTCGTATGCCTGTGCCGGTTGCCACTATAATAATGAAAGAATAGAGAACGAGCACATGTCTGACATGGATTCGCCAGACAGCAAGCGCACGCTGTGCGGTTGTCGCGTCGTCCTTGTCTGGCGCGCGGCGCCGAGAGAGACAGGAGGCGCCGGTGGCGCGGATCTCGCACCACCCATGGTACGATACCAAGCCTAGCAACCGTTGCCATCTCAACCGCTGTCTTAAAAGGGACAACGTCTGGAAATTTATCGGCGGCTCGAGCATGTTGCCTTCTTTTTAATAAATGAATTTGCCCCTGTCGCTCCGCCGGCTGATTGGAGCATTCAAAAGTTGGAAACGCATGCACTCGTGAACGCGATAAACGCGATTAGGCGAAGTCGATGTTGTATGTTATCTAGTTTCGGAAGCAGCGACAGGGGCGGCTTTGCAATAATCTAATTCGTAGCCCCAATGCGCTGCTACAGTCCAAAGACTGCCATTTGCACAATCAATTGAGAAAAAGAACATTATACATATATGTGCTACCCAAAAAAATTCAATTACAGTTAAAGTTAACAATTAACATCCTATGAAAATCAAATGAAGAGCGACATTTATCAGAGGCGGCTGGCTATAAGCAGGCAAAGAGATAGCTTTACCATTAACAAATCAGTTATTCATATTTTTTTAAGCTTAAAAAACATCTTTTTGTACAAATGCCCATGGGCGCCGTTAGAAAACTTACCAGGGAGGGGCAATATTTTTTCAATATTGAGATAAGACAATTAAATTCACAGACAGTTTAAAAACAGAAACACTTGATGCGCACCTAACAAATGCCATTAGATTTAAAAAAATATAAAAACAAAGCTACAAGGTTTGGAAAAAACACCTGGATCACCAACACGTTTTGTGTATCCAAATCAAAAATAGTGGGCATTTTATTTGTAAAAATTGCACGAGCAAGTTACATTTAGATATTAGAAATAATAAAATCATTACGTTCTTCACTACATCTTTACCTTATGGTTTAGGCACAGAATAATAATAACCAGAAGGATATCTTCCACACAACCGCATTGATGTCGACGCCGACAACGGGTGACCTCGAACCTTTGTATTCCATGGGCTCTCCCCAAAGCCGCTACCTACACTTGCCGTTTCGGGGTAGAATTTCAGCGTAGAAACGTCTCAAGGCTATGAGGGGCCGGCGGTCAGGTAATACGAGATATCCTTCTGGTTATTATTATTCTGTGGTTTAGGCATAGAAGCGCTCAAAATAATGAAGCATTAGTAATAGCAATACACAATAATGCTGACGTAAAATTAATTAACAAATTCAAGATGCAAAAAAATATACATACCGTATAGAACGCATCGAAGTCACAAATAAAAGACCATGTTAACCAGAATACACAATAATCTAACAGTAGGAACTCAACCAGAGAGTGGAGAGTGAATAAAGACTAACTTGAGATAAGTAATGCATTTATTTAAAATATTTGCAACCATTCCATGCAGCTGCACTGGGATTTGGCGAGCCATTTGATTTATCACGTGAACGTGCCTAGACACAAGAAAACCCAACATCGGTCGGCCCTTAAAGGTGTTCAAGAAGCGGAAATCTAAATATTGTTTTGTATTTTTGTTATTTTTAGAAAAAATCCAGGGAGGGGCAAGCGCCCCTCCTTGCCCCTATGTAACGGCGCCCATGCGGGAAATGCCTCACCATTCTTCTCACTTTAAAGCATAAACATAGCACGAGTAATTTTTATTTCATGAATATAAACTGTACGATAAGCTTTGCTTGCTTTCATCAGGAACACATTTGTGACAGATCGCAGCGGCTGTCAGCTTTTCGCCGGTTGAGAAACTGCAGCGGGAGTTGAGCGACAAGAAGTATGTCCAAAGATAAAGATATTTTCAATGTAGTTTCAAGCCCCGAGCCGCCTCAATCTGGCGTGACCCCTGCGATAATCCGCTCGTTTCGGTTTTCTGACTACAATTTTTACACGTATGCGACTCCATCGAGTTCCGATGAAGCATCGGGATATCGGAATCTGTCTTTGCCTATGAGGGGATGGAAGATTCATTTTACGTCCCGTGATTGACTCTAGTGATGTAAATTACCCAGGTATTTATAAAATGGGTATTTATGGCTTAATTTACAAGTATCATAAAGCTAATATAACCAGTATGATTGATTGGTAAGTTACGGTGCTCTATTCAAATTATATAAAAATTAGAATAAAATACCTGCACTATGAACTCTACTGTCCAAAATATATAACGTTCTTTATAGAATTTTGTGATTGTCTTTGCCGTATTAAGAATGTTTCTTAATATGTACAATGTTGATGGTTGATGGTTTTTTATAGGTCAGACTAAAATTTCTGAATAACTTTTTGACCACGCTCGTCTTTTTCAAGTTCATTTTATTATGTTTTTTTATTTATCAATTCACATTTATTATTATCCATAAATTAGCATTAGATGAAATGGTTTACATTATACAGGGTGTAGAAATGCTTTACGCACCATAGGGATTTCAATGATAATTTCTTCATATGAAAATATTTGCTTCCCTAATGGTTTTAGAGCAAACTTGTATGGAAGTTTTTTGTAGAGAAAAAAATTCTGTATCCATTTATGCCAGCATTTGTCATTTTACATTTCGGAAAACCGAAAATTTAAAGAAATAAAGTACCATTTTTAGACAAATCAGCGGTGCCTTGACATTACTAAATCATCTCAAAGCATCAACAAATTAGTTTGCTGTTTATTTGTTTGCATCTGTCAAATGTAACGGCAACCAAATAAATAAACAGCAAACTAATTTGTTGATGCTTTGAGATGATTTAGTAATTTCAAGGCACCGCTGATTTGTCTAAAAATGGTATTTTATTTCTTTAAATTTTCGTTTTTCCGAAATGTAAAATTCTGGCTTAAATGGATACAGATTTTTTTGCTCTACAAAAAACTTCAATACAAGTTTGCTCTAAAATAATTAGGGAAGCAAATATTTTCATATGAAAAAATTACCATTGAAATCCCTATGGTGCGTAAAGCATTTCTACACCCTGTATATAAAATAGACGTAAAGTTTTCCATCTTATAGAATATACGAAATATTTTAACATTTTCAAATTGAAACTGCATTTATATTATACCTCCTGGCGACAATCACAAAGGTAGATGGTACTGTTGATATTTGTAACTTGAGTTGCAGATTTTACTCTAGCTCGATTCTGAATGCAGTATAGTTTATTTTATTAAAATAACAATACTAGTTGAGTAAAAGTTAGCTTAGCTTTATAAATATTGAAAATGTGATAAATACCCAGCTTTTAGGTATTTGCCCGAGGCAGGGGTAAATACCCAGGTAAATACCCATTTATAAATACCCTACCCACTGTGTATTTACCCAACCCACATCACTAGTTGGCTCTACTGTAAAAATTATCCACGAGCCGCCACTGGCGAAAAAAAGTGACACTACTTACATTTAACGAACATATTTGGGAATACAGTTTACGCAAAATCCAGTTTCACATGTTCTAAATTAAAAAACGCGGACAACAAACATTACAAAAATTTCAAAAATATGAAATAAAAACCTTTATACAGCAAGTTCATTGAAAAAACAAAATATAAACCGTGTATAGTGATGCGGGTTCGGGTGAATACCCAGTGGGTAGGGTATTTATAAATGGGTATTTACCTGGGTATTTACCCCTGCCTCGGGCAAATACCTAAAAGCTGGGTATTTATCAAATTTGTAATGCATTTTAAAGCTAAGTTTTACTCGCATAATAATGATACTTTAATAAATAAACTGCATGCATTAAGCACTGGAATATTTTATGTAAAATAACAATTTAAATGTAACACTGAATAAGCATTCACCTATGTAAATTAATCATTTATCGGCAAAAAACATTGGCTGTTGAAGTTTATGGAAATAAACAATTACACACAATAAATTGCGCCTGTCGGAATTTACAAAAAAATAATTGTGATGGCTTTGACTCCGGAGATTTGGATGATTTATATTGTTTGTACATTATTGTTTTTTCTATTTTTGAAAAATGAACTTAACATTAACTTAAAGAAATAATCCGTATGTTTATTAACATTAATAATAATACAAACTCATATACATATTAAGAAATAATCTTAATACGGCAAAGAAAATCACAAAATTATATAAACAACGTTGTATTCCTATGGGACCATAATTATATATAACAGCAATGAGATAGCATGAACAAAAGCACATAATACTTGAGTAAGAAAGAGATAGGAACCGTACAAAAGAGTTATATTAGTAGGCATATTTAGTTGACATATGACATAATTAAAATGAGCGTCAAGTCTACTCAAATATTTATTTCCATGTTCATTTCTTTCTTATTCAAGCATTGAATTCTGTTTTTATTCATGTTATCTCAGTGCTGTTATATACAGGTTGACTAAAATTGTACGGAACATGGCAATTCCATGAGTTCGAAAAGGTTGAAATGCTATTTGTCATAACGTCATAAGAGTAACCAAAGTAATTATTGCATTTTCTGCTTCGGTTACTATTACGGGAAATAATATTTGAACCTTTTCCAACTCATGGAATTGCCATGTTCCGTACAATTTTAAGGAGTCTGTATAGTTATGGCTCCATCGGTATTTTGGGCAGTAACTGTTCTCAGTCCAGTTATTTTTTTTTTATTCTACTTTTTTTATAAAATTCGAATAGAACACCTTCACTTACTAATAAATTATACTGGTTAGATTGGCTTAATAATATTTGTAAATGAGGCTATAAATACCAGATTAAATACCCATTTTGGGTTTTTACCCCTAAAATTAAATATCCCGGTAATTTACATCACTAACCGAGTCTCAAAACAAACTCACACGGTATGGGGACCTTTCTCGGTCAGTCGAGCTGGGTACAACCGGCTTACCCATAAGAATTTTTTTTTCAAATTCCGCCTTTATTGTAAAAAATGGTTATTGTTGCATTCAACGAAATATAAATTTCATAAGAGCTACAAAATGATATTTATCATCTTTAACGATATTCAGAGAGGAGCCAGGCGATATTAGGAAATAATATAACAATTGTGAATATTTAAAAATATACAGGGTGATTGGGGAAGAAATAGCCACATTTGTGGACAGTGGCACAGCTATCGATGCGCAGAGGTACACAAAGTTCTGGGGCCCACGGGGCCATCTTAGACCACCTTAGAAAATGTTATGCATAATTCCATTGGACAGCGGCGTTTGTCAGATCTTGCTTTGCTAGGAATAGAATGGAAAGTCGCATCAAAAATTAACTTTAAAAAACTAGTCCAACATTTTGCTGGGAATTATTAGTAATATTTCGCTACATTTTCAAAAGTATGTCGTATTTGTTCTTGTTTTATCGTTACTTATGACCTACAACTATGAGCAGGCTTTTTAATTATTCGCAGTGATAATAATATGAGTATATTAACCTTTGACCCCACCGCATAGGTGGCCTTATTGTAATCAAAATAATTGTTGCATTTTTAATATTGCGTTGTAAATAAAAAAGGTACAAAAGAAAATGTCTTCGACCCCTTTAATAAAGAAAACGCACCGAAAGGAAAACATTTCCTAGATCGAATAACGGTTGAACGTTTTTTCAACTATGTAAAAAACAAGTAAAAATGTTTCTAGCAACGAAAAAATAAAACATGGCAGTCGGTGAAATTCAAACCTGCGCTCTCAGATGGAATCCGATTGCTAGTCATACGCTTTACGCGCTCGGCTAAATTCCGCTACCTGACGTACTTCATTATATTTGCATTATAAAGGACACGGTGACGACAGGACAGATGGCATACAAATTGCGGCCGATCGTTGACGATGAAAAGGTGACAGAGAGATACGTAGGCATAGCACGCGTTTATATAGTGTATCAGTAATACATTTTTATTCCCAACTGTAGAAGTTATTGCAGATGCTTCGAAGGAAAATATTTTGCTCAGGCTACTTTATCCTAATTTCAGTGGCACAGAGAGAATACATGGCTAGTACACCTTTTCCATTGACTTTACCACATATGAAGAATGTTGATTGATTACTTACATATTTACATATAAGTACTTTAATTTACGTTTTTTATGTAGCCAACTAATAAAAAATGGTCTCCACAAACATGTGATTTTTTGAGTGTTTCAATAAAAAAATTGAGAAAACGAAATATTTAATGTGTTTTTACCATTTTTCTCTGATCATCACCTTCAAGACTTAAAGAAGTACATAATAAGCCAGTTTAATGGATGTCTCACTTTTGTACAGGACTATCTCTTCAATGTGAGGGTAAGAGACATACCTTTTATTTTAGTAGTCGGTAGGCCAATTACAAGAATATCAAACTAACAAGTCTGTATATTTTTAACTGTCCAATAATGAAATTTTGACTATTAAAAACAAAAGTTTCAACAACGATTCACAATTACCTAACTAGACTAAATATGTTTTTTTAAATGTTTTGATTGTGATAATAGAGTTTTAGTCAGTTGTTGTAGTTTGTAAATATGTCCAAGGATTTTGTCTCGTTTGTCGTTTTACACAAGTAGCGTAGTTGGTAGAGAGTTAGGATTTAAGCAAGTCCTCGGTTCAAATCCCACGGCGGGCGGAATTTTTCCGCAGCCTTGGCGATCGGTAGCGAGTTCGGTCAGACCATTCACAGTTCGGATCCAAATTAACTGTGCTCTACTTGGAACCACATACCTAAGAAATAGAGTAACAAGGTCAACACATCACCAACAGCCACACCTAACACAATGGTTGCTACGCAAGCTCAAAAGGTATGCTCCGGGACAAGTTGAGCACTGCACCGCTAGATGCTAGAGTACAAAGCAACAGCCTCTACACCGGTAGGTAAAGGAGGTTACAGATAATACATACAATACATAACAATATTTTTCTTTTATTTAGGCTTATTGTTTTTGTTTCCAATAAATAAGTTATTCGGCGTTTAGAGGAGGGGGGGGGGGCATTTACTGACCACGTAGGAGGGCACCATTGTCACCTCGCTGCGCTACTACTTGAGGAACACGTTCAGGAGACCACAAAAGAACGAATTCTCTATTAGATGTTTGCCATGTTACTGAAAACTGGGGAGGGATATTAAAATGAAAATTGTTAGATCCTTTCTACCGATAGAAGGTTTATTTATGAATTTAAAAACATAATATGTATCGCTTTAAGAGATTGAAATTAGCAACCTCTGTAAATGGTTTTATGTTCGACTGCGTCATAAAGGCCTTGTTTATACATCTTTTTCGAGTCCATAAAGCGGCACCTTATTGTACAAGTACAATAATGTTGAACTTTATTGTACTAGTACAATAATGATAAAATTAATTGAACTGAATTGAAATGTTACAATAACTGTACACATAACATAACATATTTGAACAAATGTTAATATTAACAAGAAACAGTGTTTATAAATGAAGTTTATTCTATCAAGGCACTCTATTTCAAGAACACGTTAATTTTATTTACTAGATATTTATTTTTTATTTTAGTGAGAAAGTAGGCGAACATAAAGCTTTACATGCTGTTCGTACATAATCTGACTTTATTGACTAGCTCGGCCAATAAAGTCCTATTTACTAGTTATTCAGTGACCGGCATACATTTGGACCTACGAATAAAGAATACTTTATTCGTAGCTTTGGACACATGGGAAATCGTTTCATTATTCATTTATCAGAAAACTTTTATTCTCGATAAAAGCTCCTGCATCTTCTAAAACTCAAAATGCACTTACTAAAATTTCAATATTCCCTTTCGTATACGGATGAGGTTCGAAAATATGAAAATTTACCAAAAATAAAGTACTCTTTTTTCAAAATACACAAACATGTTATTGGGACACGTTAGAATTGAAAAAAGGTAGGTACCAAATACGAAGTCACAAACAATTTTCATTTTTGTACAGAAGATTTGTACAAGAACAAGACAATTCCTAAAAAAGTTGTTACCATGGCATTTATTCACGGATTATTGGAATCCAGGCAAGTTCCCATTAGATAGATATAAGCGGGACACTCAGTCATGACACCATGAGCTTTCATTTCTTCCAACATCTATTTTTACTAAGGAAGTGTAGTTACTAGTGACAGTCAGAGAACCAACGTACTTAAACACAAGCTTAAGACCAATTAGGTATCCTTAATTTTTGATCGATAATATGACTACAGTTTTTCCGAACCACAGGAACAATATCTTCATTTGCTAGTCATATGTATTGTAATAGTACCCTCGCTTAAAATGGGGTTTTCAATAAAATATAAAATTTATAATTCTGGCAAGGGTTACTACACTTTATGATTTGTATAGTTTCGATCAATAACCGCCTGTCAAATTCAGGGAAAATTAAAAGAATGTAATAATCATTACCACAAATAAATGGTTCATTGCTCTTTCTCTATTTTACGTATTTGCAATAAATTAGCGCTTAGCTCCAGTAAACATGAAAAAAATTCTTAACTCAGGGGGTCGGTTCATGAAATAAGTAAAAAACTTTGCATGACAAATAATTCCTTGTATGACAATTACTCTCAATTATTAGGGCAAATGCACTATTCCCAACTGAGAGTTAAATAACCTCTAAATTTAGTGCAATTCACAAATGATCCGTCAGTGTCAAAATAGCGCAAAATTAAATTTTCAAACACCAAAATGGCAAGAATGCATCAGGTAAATACAATTAATTCTATGAGGTAGCAACGGCTAACCTTGTTTTGTTTCAGGATGATGTCAAAACCCACGTTCAAATGTGCGTTTGTCCTATTTCCGACAAAAACTGCAAATTCCGCGTCAACTCGCACTTTCTAGGGACGCTATCTAAATTATTCGAAGCTGGATGGACCTGGGATTCGGGAAACAAGTTGAACTTCTCGGAAAAAGTCAATTCTTGACGAACCCCAGTTTCTACAAGGCTGCACGCACTCCTTGCTGTAAAATGTTACCTTTTTGAAGAGGTGCTCCGCTGTTGGTTGGCACACTGGAAGGACCCCACGGCAAATACTCGCTTGGAAATGGAGTCGCTGGTCCTAATTCTTTTACCTAGGGATTGCTAAAGCTTTCCTCTCCACGTAGCACCAAAAAGATCTGCCAGGTGGAAACTTGCTGGCCTAATTGCACTATCTTTGGAACTTCTGCACTTTTGAAAACTACACCCACAGATGCCCAGCAACATTGGTAAAAACTCCAACACAAATTTGACTCAACAAAATGACTTGTTATTATTAATTTCTGTACAAAAGGTGGAGCTTAACTTGCACCCAACATGAAATTTTTCAGTTTGTTTTATTCATTATGACAATTGACTGTCTCATAACTTAGCAACTAGATTTTCATGTTTAAAAGAAATTAGGTTTGATTACATGTTTCAACTTATGGACTATAGTTTTGATGTCAGGTGTTTGCCTAACTACTAAAATTGTCTCTTTCTTCGAATAAATGTCACTACACTTTGCTCTGCTTTTAATTTTCACTTTGGGTTATAATGCACTGATACACTTGAGTAGTTCTTTTAGCATATCACTAATTGCCTTAAATTTCCATTGCTCTTTGCAATAATTATTTTGCTAGCACTGTTTTTTTGTTTACCTTTCAGTTAACTTGCCGTTTGCTGGCTTATAAACTTTTAATACATAACGCTCATACAATTTCTGTACTTAACAAATCATTCTGTATCATTTTATTCACATTATGTTTTACGTTACTAAGCTCAAATCCGTCAGTTGCAAATGAAATTCCATTGGCCCTTCCGAACATTTATCATATCTAAAACTCTGAACGTAACCCTTCTGAAACCTGCCTTATCTCATGCTAACTTTTATCCCTCAAATTATTAGTTACTGCTGCTCACATCAAGTGAATTTATTTATGTAAAGTACTGATTATCTTGCAATAAATAAAACATTCAATTATGTGATCATGTTGACCTTATTCATACTGTTACTTAGGCAATCAGAATTGTTGTGGGCAGTAAACCATTACAATATAAACTGACAGAAAATACACCTCCTCCACCCCAACAAGTTGTTACAACAGTTACTGATAACAAAATCTTTGCGGAACTTCATAGTAATAAATAATTTCCCAAGCAGCATGTGGAAACTTGTGAGTGCTGGTATCGACAGCACACCTTATCAAATATCAGCTGTAAGTGTCATCCACAATCGAGAGGATCTATACACGACACATGAGAAACTCGACCTATTATCATCCTGCTAATAATAACAGTTTCAAAAGAGAACCCCAAAGTAATTTCAGTTGTTGCAGACGACATTGACGTGTTCATTCCTCTTTTATATTAATATCAAATATACACAGTATCTGCTTGTGTATTAATGGCATTACTGATATAAGAAAGTACCATCGCGGACATTGGGGCACAGCAACTAATCTTTAACATAAATCCAAATCAATATTTACTTTTGTTAATAGTTGTTTAATAACGATTTTTTTGTATTTAAACTAAGCTATAACAAAAAAAATGAGACAACCTATGTCTTCCGCTATTGTTATAACCCATTCAATAAGCACCTGACGTACCTTTTCACTGTAGAATTGAGTTAGAATCACTAAAAAATATATCTTGACTTTAATATTTAGAATATTACAAAAATCAAGCACTTCACAAACGGTATCCATTTTCGCAGACATATTGAATCTCACTTTATAAAATGTTAACACCAATTTTGGACTGAGCACTCCTGAAACCATATAATTTGATACCGAATAAGACCACATAACAATAATGTCAGAATTTCAAACCTACAAAAATATGTTTCCACGCCATATTAGATATCATCTAAAAATACTCAATGGGTGGCTGACGTCACCCGGAATTTTTTGTTAACAGGCAACAATACCTCTCATTTGACACCAAAAACCAACTATAGACCCAAAAATGAACCCATATGAAAAATCGTTGAGATCTGCCGGACTAATAACAAACATGGAAATAGCTGGCAAAAGAAGTATGCCGAGAATACAATGACAAGACTATTTGACAGAAATAGTACAGAAGCGAGGAAAAACATTGAACGAAGTAAACATCACCGGAAACAGAAAGGAATCTAGAGGCGAGTCAAGGATTCCAATCAAAACCCTACGCAGTAACGCACGCCGGCTATGGATAAAGAAAAAGAAGTTTCTATGAAAACCAGCAGTAGTGTTAATAACATCCAAAAAACTGCACTTTTTTTCCTATTTAACCGTTTTTTTATCACTCTATCTGCTATAGTTTGTGAGATTTCTATAGGAACACTGAAAATTTTCCCTCTGTATTTTATTGTCTCCTTGTTTTTTAAGGCTTTTCAATTACAAATAAACCGTTTTCGAAAATCTATCAAATTCTTCATTGATCAAAAAGACCAAAGAAGTGATTCGAACTAAAATATTTTGAAAATAGGCACCATGCTTTCCAGTGTGAAGTAGGTGAAAAAGAAAAGCTAGTATTAAAGTCATACAAACAAAATATTGGAAAAACCACTCGTGTCCAGGTATTCTATACCACCAGCATTGTAAGTTTTAGTATCTTTCTATTACTTCTTCCATTTGGAAATAAAACCGTCTCCAAATGGGCTCTGGATTGAGAAAGTAATGAAACAATTCGTTGCCAATATTCTATTTTCACAAAACAAAACAGTTGTGGATACATACATTTTATTATACGCTTTTTCTTCTTTTCCCTCCCCCATGCCCTTAGAGCGTCGTATCCTTCCTCCGCTTCCGAAGTTTGTCTGGGTTAACTATCATTCTTTTCACCTCTTTTAGTTCTTTCCATTACCTTTCGTTTCAAACTCTCTTCTCATGTCTGCCGCGGCCTTCCCTCTTGTTTTCAGTTCTCACCGTAATCCCCTGTTTGTTCTCACCCTCACTACGTATCCCTAAGCACCATTTTAACAGTATTTTTTCAGTTTCTCATATTGAGGAGGAGGAGCAGAAGGAGGAGGAGGAAGAAGCACATTACTGGTTCTACCCCTATTTTTCTGTTAAATACTTCATATCAGCCGTAGTTATTTGACTTCTTATTTTGTTGTTGTCTATAGACATGTGTAATCCACAGGTTAAAGTTGGTGTATATGTGCTCTATATATACTTAGTTTAATTTTAATGTTTACTTACTTCTTCTCTATGATCGTTTTATTTAGCGAATAGTAGGGAATCTTGCTTGCTTTATTCGTTCTGTTTACTATATTTTGTTCTATTGTTCCAATTTTACTCATTATCGTTCCCAAATATTCGTAATTGTCGATTCATTCTATCTCTTTTTGATCCCATGTAATCCTTGCATTTTCGTGGCTTTCGGGTTTTTCTACAGTCATCTACTTCTATTAACATCATTTAATCGTCATTCCCCACATTTGTATAGCTTTATTCCATTTATTTACTATTTTCTGTGTTTTTCTAGGTGACTGCGTCAGTAACCCAATATCTACGTATACAAGACACTGTATACAGGGTGTTTCTTAAATCGACCGTGTGGCTTCTGGAGGTACATTGTAATATAAATGAAAGTTGTAAACTCATCTAAAGTTTTCGCCTCTGATCTGTACTTTTCTTATAAAACAACGTTAAACGAAAAAGTTTTGAGAGCCGCTGAATTTATATTAAAACGACAGCGACATCTCTTTAAAAGCCTTAACATTTGCTAACGCGATTTTATAGACTGGTGTTTGCTTGCCACTACTGACATCATTTAATAAAATCACACTGGATAATTTGAAGGCTTTTGTTGCCCTCCTGCTTTGAAACAAATTACTAC
The DNA here is from genome assembly GCA_940337035.1 of Agriotes lineatus. Lineage (NCBI taxonomy): Eukaryota > Metazoa > Arthropoda > Insecta > Coleoptera > Elateridae > Agriotes > Agriotes lineatus. Next base: position 135,011 of record CALNHX010002890.1, on the reverse strand, counting down.
AAATTTAGCGGCTTTCAATAATTTCCCTCTTAGATTGAAATCCAACATTACTTGTTTTGCCGAAGAGTATATGTATTATGCTTTTGTGTCAAACAGTTGGCTACTCCACCATACAAATAAAAACATTTCTCACATAATATCGTGCTAGGAAGATTTCGTGCACACGGGCATGGTGCTTGGCAAGCAGAGCACTTTATGTCTATTATACATAAAAATCGTAATAGTTAGTACCGTAATATTCCCAGACACAAATAATTATTTAAAGCAAATAAGTGGGACGTTTTTTCCATTAATTCTAAAATTATGCTCAAAACATTGTGTATTGAAATAAGAAATAAATCTAATAATAATAATTGATATAAATTGATATAAAAATATTTTATATTGTATCACGTCTGAGAAAGTCAAAATGATAATTGTTTTCTACAGAAACAAATAGCAATCAATTCAGATTACCGCAACAATTTCTATTTATTCTATTGTTCCGATGCTCAAAATAGTATACATTAAAATGAAATCGTTATACGTTACACATAATAATAAATCATTCCCTTATCATGTGTTGCCCTTGCCACAGAATAAAATAAATATTTCTCGTCTAATTTTTAGGCTTCATGTCAGATAGTCAGAGTTAATGCTATGTAGTTTCGGAAATGTCTGAAACGGTTTTAGCAATAATGTTGAAAAACTAAGATGGAAATGGCTTTTTCCTTAAGCAACGCATTTTGGTAAATGACAGCAACTGTACTTCATTTAACGTACAAAAAAAAACTGTTTAAAAATATTAAGTAGTATACATTCTTTCAAACTTTTACTTTTGGTCATAACAACGTGTATTTTAAAATTGCCTATTGATTTACAGATTCCATTTTTGCCCGAATTTGTCGCCGGCATGCATTTCGACCCACTTCATTAATTTAGAAACTTTTGCATTTAAGCGACGGGCCTTTGCCTCCAAAATTTCGAGTGCGCAGTCTGGGAGTGGGAGAAATCTCTTCGGCCGCCATTTCCTTTTTCGTAAATTCGAAGACTTATTTGAATTTCACGTCAAGTCGTCACCGTCACCTTCACCATCATCACAAGGGTAGTCTTGGCCTTGTTCTTGGATCGCCGCAGCCGCTTGATTACTTCGGGATATGGCACTTTTTCGTTTGAAGCGAAATACCCACTGCCCACCCACGATCTGAGGTACGACCCGCTAATGCTGAGTCAAATTTCGCCTTTTCTTTTTCGTTTTCCGTTTTCCAGCTTCTATTTCGTTTCTCCTCCCGTTTAGCATTCATCATATGGTCGATGTAATTACAATCACACGTTACTTATTTGAAGTATTTACATGAGGGCCTGGCCCCAGAGTTCGACACCGAAAAAAGAGCCTGAGGATTTCTAAATCGCAGTACGTGCTCGCTGAACGAAGAATCGAACACCTGCGCCCGTGAATTCTGCAGGTTTCCCCAGCATGCAGCGCAGCCATGAAGATCATATCTCTCAAATCTTTTGGGTGCCGAGCACCACACATTGTGCTTCCAAGGGAAATTCCTGGTTTGTAAAATTACGCCTGTAGCGAAAATTTCTCGACAGGAGTCTAAACTGCAAAATTTTTATAACCGATTGAACTTGCCATTTATACAAAATTTCATCACCCACGGTTTGCCATTTTTTTGTGTTATATAAACCTTTCGATTTCATGATATAGTAAAAGGGTTAACCTGATTATTACACTCATATGCGTTATTCTGAGATTATAGCAAAGATTCTGTGTTGAAAACGACCCACAGTATTATAATTCTCTATATAAAACCGTTGCCTTCTAGAAAGCCTTTTCGACGACCATATTCGAGTCAGATTAATTTGCAGTTTAGCTTGAACGTTGATTGGGGTTTTTCATTCGGTACCTTTATCACTTCGCTGTCAGACATTTTGCTCATATGGTCCAGTGTACTATGTTTGCATCGAATTTGTAACGTAGGGTGTTTCGTAACTTGTAGAAAACGTGTAGGGGTGTATATATGACGTAAAAATTTAAAAAAAAGGTTTATATAAACATACGTGTTACCTAAAACGCATAGTTGTTAAATTATAACCCACTTTGTATTCCAAAGCATTTGTTTATTGTTGGAAGGCTTTAATATTAACTACACAATTAAAATATTACTTAAAGGAAGTGTTCAAAATATCCACAAAGAACCTTCTTCCTGCAATTGCATTACAGTGAGCAACTCCATACGCAATATGCGTGTCAGCCATTTCTTGATTAAAAAAATTCTCGATTCTGAATTTACTTACTACTAGAAACTGACAGTTAATCAAGACATCACTACATAATATCAATGGCAACTAGATTGTTAAATAATTTTTATTTAAGATTGAAAGAACAACTAGATTTAATTTTTATTGTGTTATTTTTTTAACAATGCGTTTTAAGTCATATGTTGGTTTTTATTTTCACGTCTTGTATACGCTCCCCAAGTACTTCGCACATGTTATGAAACACCCTATATTAAATAACGTGCCAATACGTTACTAGAGTCATTTATGTATTTCAACGTTATAATGTCATCCTGTACTTCATTGCCATTGTTACAAATAAACGCAATGTTAATGTTTGAGCCGATGCCGATGTCGTTGCGTTTTTTTGGGTATTTGTTATCTCCTTATAGTGTGCTTTTCGTAGCAGCTCGTTTACTCCGTATGGTTCGACGGAGCGAATTATGGTAAGTTATTGAACCTAACGCTCTTATCGGTTAGTTCATCCGTTTGAGCTAGTTGTTTGATAACGGGGATTTTCGTTAATGTTACATTTACCTGATACGTATGCAACACAATTGCTATTACAGTCCCTAATACATTCTTAAATTTATGACATGCATTTCAGGACCACCCTGTTGATATTAAAAGCGTTCTGAAATATTGATCTTCCTAAATAATTCTGCATATTGGCTTTCACATCTTATATTTTCAGACACCTAATATTACAACTCGACTTACATACAGTTTGGAACGAACAGAAATTATGTAGTTCCACTTCAAGTCCTAATAATTAGAAAATCCAACTCTTCGGCAAACTTCGCGCTGCACGGAACGATTGCTCTATTCAGCTATTATTCTTTAGTAAAACAAATCGGCTAGTTTCGGCAGATTTTGTACTGTACGAAACGATTGTTTTATTGTTTGGACAGTTTTATTCATTTTATGCAAATTATAATTTAGGTAAATTCACATCACATCAATTTTCATTTACACTTCGCCCAAGTCCGGGCCTGCATAAAGTTGTCAAAACAACGAAACAACAGCCTACTGCGCATTGCGTGCTAGTTCAATATTGGTATGTTGGAATATATTATTAAGTGCGCTGCATTTTTCATTGTTTGGTCTACGCAGCAGCAAAGTAACTTTGTGTTTTGTAGTCGAATTATGGGGGATCTCTCTTGGCATGATTATTTATGAGTCGCAGTTTTATCAATAGTCAAATATACAAAGTTGGAACCTTTTAAATGTAAAAGGAGATTTTAAAGCTGAATGCGATACGGATTATCAAAGTTGCTGTGCACTGATATAAAAATACGAAAATTAATAACGTACAAATAGGAATAAATTTGTTTTGAACGTATATCAAGGTTACCAGCTGCAACGTCGCTGTCAATAAGAAAGTGTTTTCCTCCAAAAATAAGCACAAAAATGCAGGTGTTCCTTTTGATGACCAAGCAACGGTAACTGTTACCAGCGCAGTTAATCAAATTTCCCACGGAATGGTCGCTGAATTTCTTGGCAGACGCCGGATATATTATCGAGCAAACCACGTGTTCGTTTTATGCGTAAACACAGGAAAATCTGTGTGGTTTGTGTACAACTCGAAAATGGCTGCGAAGAATGCGCCAACTCACGAACTGCGTTGGAGTTTCTGTTGATTCACGTCTATTATCGATTATTTTTCCGAAGGAAATTTGGCACTGTTGGGAGTTAAGAGCGATCGGAAGCTGTTTACTACCAAGAAAATTCTAGAAATTGGCGTGTCACGTTTAGCCAATAAAATGCACAAAACAATTCGTCTGATCGGTGGATCTTATGCATTTTACTATTTACCATGAGCAAATTATGTAGCAATAAAAATTATTGATTGTTTTATATTTTTGTTATACGTGACATGATGTTTCGTATAGATTGTACAGAAGCTACTCTGTTCTAGTTCTACCAATTAGAAAATTCTAGAAGCTGAAGCAAACGTCAGCAATGTTGAGATATCTCTTCGGCAAACTTCGTATTGTACGAAGCTATTCTTCTATTCATTGGACGTTCGTTCTTCGTTGGGTGAACGAACGAACAATAATTAAATTTATCGATTAATTTTCAGCAACGATATTTGGAAATGTAATGTGAATGGACTTCATGACTAAAGCGACGATTAACTGAAGTTAAAATAGCAACGATGAGTCTTTAGATATTGAGAGTTACGATATAGGCCTACTTGCGCCCGGCTCATTTGCGCCCACCGCCATTTTCGGCCCATTTGCGCACCAGAAAGATATCGACAGTAATTAAGGTCTCATTTGCGCCCATGTTTGCAACTCATTAGTGATCAGTCACCACATCTGAAGTTCGTCGACTAGTGAGACGGTCTCCTATATGCAAAATAGTTATTACAAAAACACTAAATTCAACAATTTTTCGCTGATACCAGTGTAACAAACTCAAAGTTTTAAAATAAATCACAAATAGACACAAAAATTCAAGTACCTACCAACAGAAACGCATAGAAGGTAGAGCAGCTATGCGAAAAAAAAATTAATTTTAGTGTTTTTGTAATAACTATTTTGCATGCAGGAGACCACTTCACTAATTGGATTTCAAGCATGGGAGCAAATTAGACCTTAATTACTGTTGATATTTTTCTGGGGCGCAAATGGGTCGAAAATGGCGGTCGGCGCAAATGCGCCGGGCGCAAGTAGGCCGACACCGAGATTTACATAATAAAAGTGTCTCTCTTCCTTTGTTTGCTCTAAACATACCCTCTTATAATTATATAAAACCTTTTCACTTATTTTAAAGTCCAGTTATGTCGTGTAGTTCAGGACCTATAACAGTTATACAAAGGCTCTTCAACATATTGATCTTAAATAACTGCGATTGGCACTCAAATCTTAAACTTTTAGACACTAGCTGTTAGCTATTACAAGTGACTTACATACAGTCGCAAATGAACATAAAATGCAGTTCTACTTCAAGTACTAATTAGAAAATTTAAAAGATAACAGCTACACCACATACGTTCGTTGTTGTACTTCGGCAAACTTCGCACTGCACGAATGACTGCTCTATTCAGCTCACATTCTTGCCAAGGAAAACAATATGAACTAACGCATATAATTACTTAAAAAAATTAATATGTTGCACGTTCCCAAGGGCCACCGGTTGAATGCGTGGCGTATTTGGCACACCTCTTCCAGATAAACAACTCACCCTGCGTGCTATTTATTTCCACATATCTTTTGTTAGTCACGCGTTCGTGCTGACCTTTTGGAAATGATGACACGAACCCCGGCAATTAGCGGAGGACGTTTTCTAATATTTTTTTTAGATTCGAACTGTTCTGAAGGGGTGGTATTCGCACAGTGGCCGAGTATTCCTGGTGAAAATGGAGGCGTCAAATGCCCGAGTATGCAGCAGGGGCCCAGCGGCGGATAATTGTGCAGAAGTGTGTCAGTCAAGCAACCGAGGAGGCGCCGTGACGTCAACGACGCCCACCCGCTCCCACGAGCGCCGACGGGAAAGGGGGCAAGTTGCCGGGATGGAAATAAATCTGAATGTAATAAATATTTCGCGATTGCTCTCGAGGTCGTTGCGTTTTTAGTCAATTCCCAATTGTAATTTTCCCAGGCGACCCACAACCGGCTTATATGATGTACTCGTTATCTTTATCTGGGGAATTCAATTGACATTTCAAAGAAATACCAGCAGTACTTTTTAAACATGCACGCCTTAAATGCACTCTGGGAGCGAACATGTTTTGCAGTTATTCTAGCGTCCAGACTATTAATCAATTCCCACTAAACATTTACAAAAATTTAGCATGTGGGGGGTATCAATAGCAATATTGCAAAATTAAATCTATGGCCCCGGAGACAGAAACTGAGAAGATATTTGCTAGCACTTCTAACTTCCACTTTGCTCATATGACGAAGTGGGATTTTCAGCTTCTACATGTATTTTTAACGTCGCCATAACAGAAAACCAAGAGGTATTTGTGATATTGTATGTCGTATCAAATGAACTCTATTTATAACCACCTGAAAGTCAATCACGTTTAGCAACGCAACCGAACTAAAAAAACACGTTTAATTAATATATAATATAAAACATGTTTTTGTTTTACAAAGAAAAAAATACGGTTTCTTCCCGTAACTAACGTCCCGTTGCCATCATCGCCTCTACTCCAATCTAGTCTATCTACCTCTACCTTGATACAAGAACCCTAATACTAGACTTCATATTATTAATTTTACTTTTTATATGTTAATTCTGTACTGTTTTTATATTTGATTTTAATTTTTTCGGCACGTTAAATATTCCTGAGACAAAAATACCATCGACTGGGCTCAGCTAACCTTTTATTTCGTCCTGTTTCCCGCGTCACAGTCCATCAAATTGACTTCACTCGTGTTGTTTACTCTCAACTATAGTTATTTTCAGCCTTCATTTCCTTCGCCCTTCGTGTACTTCAATTCTCAAGGTCTCCCTGGTGATGTGGCTGTCCTCCCTTTTCTGCACATATCTCCACTATCTCGCTCTACACTCGCTTGCCTTCAATTTTATGTCAGCAGTTTCTATTTTGTTCCTTGCCTCCTCATTCCTTATATTATCCAATCTGGTTACAACCATGGACCATCTCAGCAACTGCCCTTCCTTCTTCTTCAGTGCTCAACACTCCTCTCCATGTCTGATTACTGTTTTCTAGAGTTTTGCTTTTAGTCTTGTTGGCATATTTTTACCACCCATCGCATCTGTCAGGTCTCTCCACATATTCTACCCGCACACTTCACTCGACTCTTCAGAAATGTCTCCAACGTCTTCCTTCTAGTATAGACCTCGAGTATTTATAAACTTCTACTGAAGATAACTCCCCTTTCCTTTCTCATGTACACGGTTTTATTTCTGTTAATTTTTAGTCCGTGTCCTTCCAGAGCTACCATGCAGGTTCCACTTCATGGGGAATTCTTGTGGATGTGTGCTATTATTACATTTATGACACACGAATAAGAATGGACTTTTGGTCCTCAACTGGGAGTTGCTGACTGTTTCTGAAAGGAGTTCTTACATAAGTCTTACGTCCCCTATACATTCTTTGGATGATGTGAATATATCTCTGATCAATTTTATATTTTTTCAAGATATGCCAAATTAGTTCTCGGAGTAAAAGGCCTTTTCTAGTTCAATTTAGATCATTGCAGAGACAGTGTCTTTACTTTGAACTCTTCCATAAACACTCCATAAGTTATCCATATTTCTTCTTGTAAGCATGAATCCTAACTGGTTTTCTGTGATATGATTCTGAATGTCTCTTCTGAGCTTCCTGTCCAGGATACTTGCAAAACCATTTCAGTGTTTGACTTCTCAATCTTATTGGCCTATACTTCGCACAGTCTTGTACATCGCCTTTTCCTTTGAAAATGCCTATATTATTACCATTACTATCAATAATTTGAAACTATGAATATTTTCTGGTGTAAATTATGTGCGCCTTATATGCTATACTGTGTGAGTTGACTGACTTTTGGGTTACTGACAGAAATGTGCTAGTTTAATTTTGCAAATAGTATAAAATAACATTGGCCTTGATAATAATTTGTAAAACAGTATTAAAGATAGTGTTAGCCTTGGTTTGAACAAAATTTAATCAGAGTAGGCTAATGTAAAAGGTAAAACAATATAAATAATATAAAAACAATGTAAGATCGACGAAAAATAATTCTGTGTGTTTAAAAATACATTCTATATCCCTTGGGTACGCTGTAGCAGGTTGCAGTAATTAGTAGCACATCTGCAGGAGTTTAAAAGAATGTTTAACTTGTGCATCGAATGTTGGCTGGCTTTTCCGAGATTGTACGAGCTTCGAGCAGTGTAATTGGAGTCCCTGTGAGCTAGAGCTAGGCAGCGACGTTCGTGGGGAATAGTTGGAGCCCGAGGTTGAGGCAACGGCTAAATTGAGAACGTTTTTCGCAGCGGTCGAGCTACAGGAGTCGTTCTGCAGGGTGTTCAACGGCTTGTATTGGCAGGCCAACTGACAACGAGAGGCCCAGGCATCGTGGGACTTGCTAGGGACTCGAGTTAAGCCCTACTTTCCATTGGAAAAGCGTCGAAATGGTCAGGAAAATTTATCCTAAAAGATTGAATTTCTTAGTGGCGTCGGTTTTTTTGTGCACTTCCGACAGAAACGCCCTCTGAGTGCTTTTTGTTTGTGACGTGTATTTACTTCCTGCAATTGTTATCACCTAGGCAACGCTTGAATTACGTAATCACTGATATTTGTTGAACAACACCGAACTTGGTCTGCGAATAAAATAATATCCAGTATTGTAGTGATCCCAGTAGTTATATCAGCATTATACAAAGTGTTTACAATTAAATTATTAAAAATAATACCACGATAATCAAGTTGATAGCAAATATATGTCCTATAATTTATATAAATCAAGATAATATTTGATAGGATACACCAAAATAATTGAAAAAGACTAAGGCAAGAATCAGGTGCGGATCTAGAAGAAAAACAAGCTACGTTCAGCAATTCCAGATGTAATAGCAGCAGTCGATACAGAACCAAAAGAAGATATCTATAAAACACTGAAAGAAAAACAAGTAAACCGCAAACTACAAATGTATAAGGCACCGTAAGAGTCTGTATGGAGAAAACTCAGACTTATACGAAATGAAAAAGGGTAAGAAACAAGAAGACAATGTCTTTATAATTTTCATGGACCAAACTGCTACAAAATACCAAAACTCAATGCTCACAGTAACAACCAGAATAAAAATTCTAAAAACCAAAGTCCCCGAAGAAAACCAAATGCAGATAAATGTAAATAAAAGTAAAATAATGCCCATAACTACGACAAGAAGAAGAAGTGATGGAACTATACTCACATCAAATAAACGATGGACAGGGACATACAAAGCACAATATACAAAGCAAGCAACATCTATTACCAAATCAACAATACATTAATTGGTGAAAGAACTCCAAAACAAAACAAAAGTGACAGTATACAAAATTATCTACACGCTACACTAACATATGGAGCTGAATTATAAATGATGTTAGACTAACACTAATAAAAATTTACATCAGCAGAAATGAAATACCTAAAAAAAGTTATAGGTAAAAAAGAAGAGATGGAGTACGGAAACATGAGCTAGATATAATCCCTTTAGTGACCCAAAATAGAGAAGAACAGAACACAGAACTATATATAACTCACACGAGGATAAATGGAGAAAGAAAGAGGGGTAGCTATAAATAAAATAACAAAACTACTTGACAAGAATAGTCTAAACACGAAGAAAAAAGAAGTAAACAACATAGCCGGAAACAGAAAAGAATTTAAGAGATGGTTCGAGAATTCCAATCGATATCCTACGTCCTACGATGTCATGCATACGGGCTATGAATAAAGAAGAAGAAAACGAAGATTTCTAGAAGCAAATACTGCTGTTTTAAATGGTATATTTTACTTATTGGCATTATTTTTTAAAAAGCAACTGCTCTAATTAGTTACTATAAATGAAAAAACTAAGTTCAACCGAATTTCTACCTTTTCTCCATTTCTAAATCAGCAATTTTTTGGTCTACACTACTTTTAACTAACAGATTCAGTAAAAGCCCCTCCCCAAATGAGAGCTAAATTTATTGCTGTTAGTAAGCCGGTTGTAGGCAGCTCAACTTTAGATGAAATTAAACGATTTAATTTGTAAGGTGTGAAATTGCTTTTGTGCAGTCAAGGCCGACCCAGTAATTTGATTCCTTAATTCTATTATAGATTAAAGGAAGAATTTGAGAAAGAAGTCAAAGAACTATCACTAAATAAAGCAAGACAAAAATAATACCAATACCAAAAAAAGAAAATACAACAACCTGGGTTGAGTACCGAACAATATAATTATAAACCATACGTCAAAAACTCTCATGAAAATAATACATCTAAAGGTAGAACGAATTATACAAAGTAATGTGACAGAAGACCAATTTGGTTTTCGCAAAGACAATGGGGCAAGAGAAGGAAAAAAACATGATTACATAAAATACAAACACCTATACGTATAGCTTTTGTGGACGCACAAAAAGCTTTTGATAATTTTAAATGGAAAAAAATGTTTAACATACTTTTAAAATATGGCGTACAAAGATATACGGATTTTATATCAACTGTATACCGAGCAGACTGCAATAATACAATGTAGCCAAAAACCAGAAGAAGCACGTATAAGGAAAGGCGGACGTCATGGATGTGTGCTCTCGCCAATATTATTTAATTTATATATACAAGAAGCAATAATTACATAACATAAAAGAAAACAGTATAAATGGAATAAAAATAAATGAAGTAAGAATCGACATGTTGATGTACGCGGAAGATGTAGCTATCTTTATGGAAAAGAAAGTAGAACTACAACAAGAATGAAATCTAATGGAAAACACCATGACTATGACACTGTACAAGGTACGAGTAGAAGGCTCCCTCCAGCTAGTAACCGAATTTCCATACTTACGCAGCTTCATAACAACCGATAGACGATGTGATAAGGAGATTCGAAGCAGAATTGCTCAAGCAAAAAAGGCTTTCTATGCTAAGTCAAATTTACTAACATCAAACGCTTGTCCACAACAACCAAAAAGCTTTTTGATACGTATGATACCTTTGTGTGAATTGTATTACTATATGGAAATGAATCCTAGACTATAGCAAAGGCAAAAAAAACAAAGAAAATAGATGCCTTTGAGTTATGAACATATCGAAGAATGCTGAAGAACAGCTGGACCAAGAGAGTAACCAACGAAGAAGTGTTAAGAAGAGCTGATGAAAAATCTATGGAGGTAGATGCAGAAAAGAACCATGCTAATAGGACATATTTTAAGAAAGGCAGGACTACTTAGTATAATAATAGAAGGACAAGTGGAAAGTAAAAATTCAAGAGGAAGACCGAGTACCAAAATTACGTTGAAATAAAATAAGTGTAAAAACAGGAAAAAAAATGGCGACAAACCAATTAAGAGAAAGAAAACATATGATGATGAATTATAATAGCTGAAATATACACATTTTACTTTCATTAGTTAGAACCATGGCCAGCGTGGTCGTGCGGTGAGGGAGCTCAGGCTGCGGTGGGTACGGAGTTCAATTCCCACATCTGGAAATTGTCGCTTTGAAAATTGGGTACCGGAAACACAGTTGTGGAAGTAGGGAAAGTAAGGCAGTAGTCGAAAGTGTGATGCTAACTAACCACATCACCCAGTACGCCATTAACGTGTGCCAGATGACTGGGTTTCGGAAAGAGATATTTCGGCGACCCTGACCCGCCTTATCTAAGGCCATATTCCCGCCCTGAACTTTACTTTACTTTAGTTAAAACCATTGCTTGGGATTGTTCTGTAATACTATATACACCTATAGAAGCAATAAAAAGAGTTGACAATTTTGCCAACCAAAACACTTCTTGACTTCTGCCATTATAACTGATCTTGTAAGAAAGTTAAGAACAGAACTTCAAAAAACACTGCCCAGACTGACTATATTTCATGTACAGGGTGGGCAAATTTCGATGTTTCCATAGGAAATCAGGATAACTATAGGAGATATGGAAAAATGGACCCCCCATCCGCAATCTCCTTCTACTCGAGAAAAGCTTAATGGTGAAAACCAAAATAGGCTACCGTTGTTTGTTTTCGAATTATAAATGATTCAAATTTTTCGATTTTTCGTTTTCTTGCTATATCTCGTTTATTTATTAAAATAGGGAAAAGTAATTTTTACGTTCTTTAGGCACTTTTTTGATACGAATGTAGTGCCGCAGTCAGTTTTTCAAAAAACAGTTTTGAAATTCGAGTTATATCATCAAGTTGTACTTTTTATATGGAATCCTTAGTTGTCTGGCCTAGTTGTTCATCTAAATTGATTCTCTAGCGAATATTGTGGCTTATGGCCCTTAAAAAATCGGGAATATTTCGGGTTCCTTGAGGGTAGTCCCACCACAGACATTGTAACCTGGCTTGTATACACTCATATTGCCGGATTTCTTAGGGACAACATGGGTAACTTTTGTATTTGAAGAGATAGAGAGATGGTTAAATTGGCAAAAAGGTGCAGGTTTGAGAGCTCATTAAGAATCCATCTTCAAATTTTAATTGTCATGGCCCGCTTGTCTAAAAAAAACAAAATCTCTTTATTTCTTTTATATGCCGTAACTTTTTTGTTACTTCAGATATTGAGATGCGATTTGAACTAATTTGCATGGTAATTTAAATAATTTTATTGGCACTTAATAAAACCAATTTTATTTGTGTAAATTTTTAGTAATCTAACCTAACCTCAAAATTTTAAATTGGTACCGTGCAATTTTTTTGACCATTTTAAGAGAGGATTTTTTTCTGAATGCAATGATGTATTATATGATATGGATCTTAAAAATTTTGAAAAACTGAGCTTATTCTTAATTTTGTTTTTTATTTATTACGTTATCTGTGAGATTATGTTTCGAAACAAAAAGCACGCTTATCATCATACGTGCCTGTGAGTAGTGTGAGTGTTATTACTTCAACTTCTAATGGAAAATTTTGAAAATATGATGTATTTTGTGCGTATATCAAGTGCTACAAGAACGTAGAACTTACACGTCAAACATACGGAACACACTGACACTACTGGAAGGCACATATGATGATAAGCGTGCGTTTTGTTTCAAATAACGTGATAACGTAATAAATAAAAAACAAAATTATTGTGATCATGGCACTAGTGATTTCTGCCTGTAAAAAGAGTAAGCTCAGTTTTTCAGAATTTTGAAGAAGTTTCCATATCATGTAATACATCATTGCATTCAGAAAAAAAACCTCTCTTAAAAGAGCCAAAAAATTGCACGGTACCAATTTAAAATTTTGAGGTTAGGTTAGATTACTAAAAATTTGCACACATAAAATTGGTTTTATTAAGTTCCAATAAATGTATTTAAATTGCCATGCAAATTAGTTCAAATCGCATCTCAATATCCTAAGTAACAAAAAAGTTACGGCATATAAAGGAATGAGGAGATTTTGTTTTTTTTTTTATTTTAGACAAGTGGGCCATGACAAGTAAAATTTGAAGATGGATTCTTAATGAGCTCTCAAACCTGCACCTTTTTGCTAATTTAACAATCTCTCTATCTCTTCAAATACAAAAGTTACCCATGTTGTCCCTACGAAATTCGGGCACCCTGTATATAGGTGTATTGTACTAGCCTAATAGGTTTTAAAAAATCTGTAAAGGGTGTTTAATCAAAACTTCTCTCGGAAATTGGAAATGTTAAAGGAAAAAAAATATTTCATTTTTTAAGGCGTTCGCTCTCTATGTGATGATGAAATATGCTCTTCTTCGTCAAGGGTAAAAATCTGAGCTATCTGCAAAATATTACTTTTATTTAACTGATGTTTCTTGAGTTAAAGCAAAAAGAGACAGACTTTATTTTTTAAGATGTTCACCCTGTGTATATTTAACCGAAATTTTCTCGGTTTGGAGCCAGGTTTCCACATCTTTTTCTACTATGGTTTTCTTTCTGGTAACTTTTTTCCGTGTGACTTTTTTTTCGTGGGACTTTTTTTCCGGTGACTTTTCCGAGTGATTTTTTTCCGATGGACTTTTTTCCGGCGACTTTCTTTCCGGTTACTTTTTCTCCGAGTGGTTTTTTTTCCAAGGGACTTTATTTTCCGGTGTCTTTTTTCCGGAGGCTTTAATTCCGTGACTTTTCCTGTGAATTTTTTTTTCACAACCCTTCTAGTGATGCATATCCTAATATACAGTGCTTTCGTAAAGTAGTGGATAAATTCCTTAAACATTCAAGGAATAACTTTTTGAAAAAACGCTGGAACCCGTCAATTTTTATTTTTATTTGCGCATTTTTTCAAATAAAATCTATACATACAGGGTGGCCCGCGTAGGAGGTAGTTTTTGCTTCAGGTCACATTAATTTAAAAAAAATAAGTTTGCAAAATACTAAATTTTATTTTAAGAAGTATGATTTTACGCTTTTATCAATGACAGCAATCAATAAAAAACATATCGGTGCACAATTTGTACTTTTAATTTAGTTGTTTTTGAAATTATCATTGCAATTAAATTTAGTATTTTGCATTTTTTAAATTTTTTCCTTAATTTTGGATGATCTTACCTATACTCAAAAATCAGAACGTAAGTAGAAAGATGCTTTCTTTTAAATTCCGTAATAAAAAAGGGGGTTGCTATTTAAAAAAAAACATCGATGACGTCTCTTACCCGGGTCACCCTGTATGTAGAGATTTTATTTGAAAATATGCGCAAATAAAAATAAAAATCGTCCGAGCGTTTTTCCAAAAGTTACTCTTTTAGTTTTTAACGAATTTATCGACTACTTTACGAAAGCACAGTATAACATACAGTGTCAGTCATAAATTTGAAAAATGGGTTTTTTCCTCATAAAAGTTCCTGCAGTTTCTCAAACTAAAAATGCACTTGCCAAAAATTAAATATCTTTCATATACGAGGGTGGTTTCAAGAATAAACTACCCTTATTTTTCAAAATAGGCAAAAATTACATTTGAAGAAGTTGCTTAGAATTTAAAGTAGATGTCAAATATGAAGTCACGGCCACCTGCTACTAGGGTGACCACCTCTCAGGGTTTCAGCCGGAGTTTCAGGGTTTCTACAGCGTATCTCCGGGCTCCGGGTTTTCTAATAATTTCTCCGGGTTGCACTAATTTTGTAATAATGTCTAAAATTAATTGAACAGTCAGTAATATCAATGAAAATAAAATACGTTTCATATAATAGCCGTATACTTGCTCTTGCTATTTGCATTTTCTGAAATAATAGGATTTTATTTCGGTTAAAAAGCAAAACTGCTAATTTAGATTCTTCCAGGTTCAATCGGATTCAGCAACAAGGGTAAATATTTGAAAATATATAGTAATTAGGTTAAAAATTTTTTACTGTTTCGGTTTTAATCTAATTTCATTTGATACTAGAGGTAATTTAGTTTTGTATTTCTCGTTCTTTCGTGAATCTTATGTCTTTCTATGGTTAAAATTTTCTTTTCAAATTTTGTTTGTTGTATTTGTAGTAGTCAAGTGTTTAAATTACCATTTTAAATGTGATTATTTATTATCCTTTTAAAAAAGCAAGAGGCTATCCGATGGAAACTCATTAGAAGGGGTTTTAAAAAATAGAGGTAAAAATCCCGAAATTATTAAATTTGAAAATTTTGAGCACTATCACTTGCAAAGTAATTCACAAAAAACATAATTTTTAGGTAATTTTGAGTCTTTTTTTAATAAAATAGTTATTATTTCCAAAACCGTTAACTTTAGAACAGCGGTTCTCAACCCTTTTTCTTGATGCATCGCTTAGCATGTTAGCTGTTTTTCAAGTACCCCTGAAGACTATTGTATGCATAACATTAGCATAAGCTTTACTATTGTAAAATAAAAAATCTTCATTAATTTTACAAAAATAACAAAAAATACAAAGAATGCCTATACTATTTATATTTTTAGTCATTTAAATCACAAAACTATTAACAATACTCGTATTTAAACAAAAAAAGCACAATAGAAGAATATATAAATATACATATACTTCAAACTAACAATTTAGGAAATTAATAGTATGTATATATTTTTTTGTAAATCAAATTAGAAAATATATGTATAATAGCACTAAATTTAATGCGATTTTTTCAAAATTTAAGTAAACTGTGACTTAATACCCACTGAAGCTTCGAGAATTACGGTTTATGGATAGCAATATATTTGGAAAAACCCAAAATAATGCTGGAGACACAGAAGAAAAATTTTTCATCGTATGTCATATCACAAGAAATACCGATGTTCCATTTCTTTTGTGGATATGCTACAACCAGGCGTACCCCTTGGAACCACACTCGGTTTACCCCTAGACGTACGCCTGCCCCTGGGTGAGAATCCCCGTACAACTTTATATTACACCTAACTATAGGGCATTCTATTGAAAAAAAAGAGTAGGTTTTGTTCGCCACACTGTACAATAAAGATATTTCATTAATGTGTGTTAGTACCTACAACTTGTATCCAAACAAATGTTATGTAACTCTCGTACTTTTCGAACTCTCTTCCACCCCCGCATCATTTCGGGATCCTGTATGTATATGGTGTAACTGAAATGCTCGGCATTATTTTAAGGGCGGATTTTACGTCACAAATTGACAAAAAAGTTCATTTAAACGTATATTCAATTTTCAATCTTTAGGGAGATATTAGGGGGTTGAAATTGAATGTTGTGATTTTACTGAAAATTATTATTATTAATGCCTCTATTAATTTTTTTTCAATTACAAAAAACGATATTGAAAACAGCAAAAAGTCCAGTTCTTTCGACAGTTAAGTAAAAAAATAAATAAAAGGAAACTGGCTCTTGTAATTGTACCTATGACATTAATTATTCAGATAGGGTAATGTTTTCTACTTAAGATTTTTTTAAAAATGCATATGGCTTTATGGTGTTAAAATTGACAACCCAGAATGTATTCGTTTTGAAAAAAAACTATTGGTTTAAAAAAAAATTAAAACGATTTAAACAGTTTTCAAATAAAAAAGGTTTTTTAATACATTTTTAACCAAATTTTTGTCCGTTAAGAATTTTGAATAAAAAACATTTAATTTTAATCTCTTAAAGCCGTACGTAAAGATTCAAAACCATTTCATAAATAAGCCTTCTCTTGGTAGAAAAGATTTGCCTTCATGTACCCCCCCCCCCCCCCCATTAGTATCACCGTAAAGGTTGAGAATTGAAACTATGCTAATATGGACTTTTTGTCCAATTTGTGACGTACGATATGTGCAAGTATTTGAGTTACACACTGTATTATATTTGCTAACCATTAACAGTAAGGAACAAAAACATTGTTTTTATTTGCTTGCTTTTTGTTTTGTATGAACATTCTGTATCTCTCATTGAATAAAACCTTTTTTTACTCGCTAAGGATCTCAGGGTTTGTATAAATTAAAAGGTGGTCACCCTACCTGCTACTGAAAACAATTTTTACTAGTTTCTCTTATTTTTCTTTACACCCTGCGCATTACGAAATGAGATACTTCAAAGTTAACTTATTAACGTATACGATAGAGGTGTACTGTCACATTTGAGTTTCCCTTATTTAGCAACCAGGATATTACGTGATTCGAAATTAGTGCTAAAAAATCTAATTTTTGACAGGTATCTTAAAAAAAATTAATAACAAACGATCCAAACATTAATAACGATTCAAATCAATTATAAGTTTTAATTAATATTTTTATGTATTTTGAAAAATAAGGGTACTTTATTCTTGAGCCATTTTGATCTATTCGAACCTCCCCCGTATCTGACAAGAGTCGGGGCTTTTATCAAGAATAACATTTTCTGATAAAAGGATAATGAAACAGTTTTTCATATGTGTCCACATGTATGACGGACACTGTATAATATTATAAGCAACAATCAAACGCGATATGGTAACAACGCAACGACAGTTACTTTGTTTAATCACGTATATTATAAATGGCGCAAGCCTTCGACTAGACAACGAAGAAATATTAAAAACTACTTTGAAACTTGTGAATTTTTGCTATAAAGTAGTGAAACTTAGTAAATCGAACCCATATGATATACCGGGTGACAATGAGACTAGGGCCATGCTTATGTCTTCTCTATTTATGATCGATTTGGATTAAATTTTATACAAGATACTAGACATAATTTCCGATTGGCCGATAGATATAGTCAAAATGACTGACTTCCGGTTTTACCGGAAATGATACTAACTTTGATTTTTTAAATGGAACACCTTGTATATTTTATGTTTTTTTGAATCTACGAGTCAAACTACATATAACAGTCTTACCAAATTTCAATTTCTTTAAACAAAAAAATATTTGTTTAAATTTTTAGTTTTTACCATAGAAGGCCTTGATTTGGAAAATCTATTCTAATTGACTCTAGCAACTCTTAATAATAGCTATCTTATCAACAAGGTCAATAACAAATCTTTAATAAAAGAATATAATTTGCTAAACTCGTTTTTTAAGAAAAAGTCACTTTTTTTAAATGGCACCTACCAAGGGCCATCATGCCATTAAACAGCAAATTTAATTACCAATGTAACGATATGGATCATGCACTACTTTATCTTTATCTGAAACTGAAAATTAATTGATTAATTATTTTTTTAAATATTTTTATGTAATAACTAATAATAACAAAGCAAATTTGGCAACACTGTTGTATGTAATTTGAGTAGTAGATTCCGAAAACATAAAACATATAGAGTGATCTATTTAAAGAACCAAAGTTAGTGCCTCCTCCGGTTTCACCGGAAGTGACACTAACGTTGGTTTTTTAAATAAATTTAAATAAATAATTAATGAATTAATTTTAAGTTTCAGATAAAGATAAAGTTGTGCATGATACATATCGTTAGATTGGTAATTACATTTTCTATCTAATAGCAAGATTAATAATACGAAAATCGTTGTCGTGAACCATTTTAAATATTAATAAAACTAAAGGTTTTGTCTTGATCCACATATATTTTTTAAAAAATTCCCGAACGTTTTCGGCTTATGCATAAGCCGAAAACGTTCGGGAATTTTTTAAAAAATATATGTGGATCAAGACAAAACCTTTAGTTTTATTAATAATAGCAAGATGGCCCTTAGTAGGTGCCATTTAAAAAAAGTGACTTTTTCTTTAAAAACGAGTTTAGCAAATTATATTCTTTTATTAAAGATTTGTTATTGACCTTATTGATAAGATAGCTATTATTAAGAGTTGCTAAAGTCAATTAGAATAGAATTTTCCAAGTCAAGGCCTTCTATGGTAAAAAATAAAAATTGAAAAAATAATTTTTTTGTTTAAAAAATTGAAATTTGGCAACACTGTCATATGTAATTTAATTCGTAGATTCAGAAAAACATAAAATATACAAGGTGTTCCATTAAAAAATCAAAGTTAGTATCATTTCCGGTAAAAACCGGAAGTCAGTCATTTTGACTATATCTATCAGCCAATCAGAAATTATGTCTAGTATCTTGGTATAAAATTTTATCCAAATCGATTCATAAATAAAGAAGATATAAACATGGCCCTAGTCTGATTGTCACCCGGTATATCACTGAACTGGGAAAAACCCAACTATAAGTTCCATATAAAAAAATACAACTTTATGTTATAACTCGAATTTAGAAACCTTTTTTGAAAAACTGACTACGCCACCGGATTCTTATCATACACAGAGAAAAAAAATGTTGTTACATTAACATTTAAAATGTAGTAAAACTATTGTTGTTATAACTACAACAATTGTAGTAAAATTAAACGCGCCTCTAACGTTTTTTGTACTACACCAGCTGTAAAATGCACTTATGTATTGTTGTACGACGGATGCAGTTAAATTTACAATATTTTTGTACTTTTTACTTCACGTTATTGTTGTTATAACACACAAAGTAGTTGATTTTTAGTTAATAAGGAGGTTAGTAAAATCTACACCAACATTGTAGTACAAATTAACGCGTATATTGGAACGAAATGTTGAATTTCTCTGTAACTTTTTGCAATCATGCAGTTTCTATAACGGCAGTTTACTGTGACGCATAGCTTATCGCGTCGAGATAAAAACATTTAGCGCCAATGTTTTGTTGAATTGCATTGCTTTCATTATTAATCGAGTACGCTTGCAGTTCGGAGTTAAATTAGGTTTTTGGTTCTGTAATTAATAGTACGAGTGCATTACAGTATGGACGAGTTTGTCGAGAACATTTTACAAGAATGGGAAATGGCATACTTAATGGATTCATTTAAAGGTAAGTACACTTCTGTTTAATAATTCTCAAACGCACAGAACATACAGCTATGGGTCAATTAGATATACACGTATATACCCATATTTTTTAATGGAAAGCTATATTTTATTTCTTATGTTTTTAAATTTCAAACTCTGAACTACACCTTGAATATTGATTGCAACAAAAATCGATTTACTTGCTGCAAAATCGCGCAATTGGCAAACCATAAACATGTTTCAAGGGTGTCCCCTAAATCTGGAAAACTGAGAATTCAAAATTGTAGCCACCTGAAAAAATCATAGAATTTGTGAAAATATTCTGGAATTTTCTTTTTTCTGAAGTTCTCTTGGATGCTACTATTTAATATTTTGTCAAAATGAAATGATACGTCATGTGACCGATGCTGACGCCTGCCTATGTAGTGTTTTGTCTCTGCGCGTCTCGGCTGCAAATATACCTGGGAATGATTGTAATGTAATGTAATATTACTAACACTGCACTTGAAAGCAAAAAAATAGCTATTTCGCAACTTCCGGCGTACTCGTTAGTACGTGGATTGATTTGTATTTTAACAACACAAACTCTTAGAAAGTAAATCTTTCCGGGGAAATTCTGGCATGTTCCTGTTTTATTTAATAAATTATGTTGATTATAATTAATTTCCAAAAAGCCTGACCTACTTCCTCTTTCTACTTACTGTACATCTACACAACTAGTTTTGATTCCTATCTTTTAACCCAACTGTCCCAGACGCATACTGCATGGTTTATTATACAGGGTGTCCCCAAAAGGTATGCACTAGGGTTTTTGGGGTCAAAATAAGGTAATTGCAGCCAACTTACAACCTACAAAAAAGCACCGTTAAGGCGCTATGGTGCATCGGTTTTGAAAAAAAAAATGCTTTTGTCTTAGGCAATAAATGGAACGCCTTAGTCCATTTAGATGAGATTTGGTTTATGAACATTGATAAGTAAAATACTCTTTTTGGTGTACCTACCTAATTAGTTTTATTATGGGCATATTTTAAGTGGCTCAAATCGGGTACCCTTGTCAAAAAATAACTTCTATTTTTGTTTGTTATAGAGAACGCAATTGACAAAGAGGTTTTTCTCGCATTAGATGAAAAGATGATCAAAGAGCTAATTCCCCAAGTAGGATTTCGCTATAAATTTAGCCAAAAACACAAAATTTTTGTAGCACCCATTGATTTTGAAGAAAATTTTGTACAAGATACTGAAAGAACTTCTACGCCGAATAGTTCAGTATCCGCACAATCACTATTATCTTTAACTAGTGATAGTGGTAACAGTCTAATTGAAGAAATAGAAGGTACAAATTTCTGACATAAATAATTCTTATTATGTAGTAGTGTAGGTAATTTTTTACGGTTAAAGGCAATTATTTTTACAGTGATACCCGTATTATACCCTAAATCATCCAAACATTTCGTGCAAATTAAATTAAAAAGCTTATTAGAAACTCAGAGTAAAGGGAAGGAGTTACTGACTTCCTATAAAAACACCAAAAAATTAGATAGAGCGAAACTGGCCAGTTTAATTATTGACTCAGAATTAGATAATGACTCCGATAAAAGGTGAATTTCCTTTCTCTGCTGGCTTACAAGTGTTTCAATTCTAAACTTTATTTACAGAATAAGTGGTTCCAGATTTTCTGAATTGGCGAACGAAATTGAAGATTATTTTCCAGGAGAAAGACGCCAAACATATTACGTGCCATATAGAAGAGGCCCAAACGGACCCCTGGCTGCAAGGGGCATATTATTTGATAAATATATAAACAGACGCAGGTTATTAAGAAAGATTGGAGTTTTGGAAAATAAGCATTCGCGGTCATCGACTCTTGAAATCTCTGGTATGTAGGTACCTATTCTAGTTCATTTTTTTAATAATAAATTTGTATTGTATGTACCTTTAGATGCATCAAATAAACCAAGTGAAATTGTCATAGAAGAGATACAGTGGTTGAAAAATAATATTGAGCCACTTCCTGAAGTGCTCGAAAAATGGCAGAATACATGCAGCACAAGATTGTCTGATAATAGTTGTACAATAGCGCAGTATTATGAAAATTATAGAAGTTTAAAACTACCAACGGGATATTTATTGGTAAATATGAACGATTTTCCAATATCTTTAACTTAAAAAAATGATGTTTCAGTTGGACATAGATTTTGTTTATAAATATAAAAACAGTGCTAATCGGCTTTTAGTTGAATGGCCAAATGTAGCAACAAAAATAGTTAGTCTAGCAAAATCAGTCAAAGACCCAACAGTTAAAAATTTCTTGGCGATTGACAAAAACCAGACACTAATAACGGAAGGTATAACCTATTAGTTTTATATGTTTAACAACTTTTAATAATCAATTTCGTAGGTAATATTGAAGTATTGGCATTGTTACTATTACCATTACTTCTTGGTACTACAACTGTTAAAGCTAAAAGATCTGGGCAACATTGGAGGCCTTCGAAAGCGGAGGTGCAGAAAGGATTTTTGCTTCATTTGCAGGTAATGTTATGGCTACACTTCAATATAATTTAAAAGAAATAGGTAGTATTAACAGGTAATATGAATTTTAGACAGCAGCAGAGTTGGAACCTGAGCTGGAACAACGTATACGTAAACTGCAGGGATTCAAACTACAAAACCAGCCTTTTCCAACAATTATAGGACCATTGGAGAACCTAACATCATGTCTAGTATTGGTCAATAATGTGAGATATACAGTACCATCGGCTTTGAAAGCAGTTGACCTTTGCTTTAAATGTTACCATTCTTTGAATGCACAGTATCCAGCCGAATGTGAACACGTATGGTTATTTTTACAAAAATATGTGTACAATATTGACAATACTTCAGACAAAAATTACGTAAGTGTTAATAAACTAATTTCAAGCCTGAAGTGATTATAAAATGATGTGCTTTAAATGTAAACAACTTTTTCAATCCGCAAGTCACTTATTTTTGCACTTCAAACTTATTCATGGTTTAAGCAGTAATGATATTTATAAATGCAATGAAAATGACTGTTGTAGAATTTTTAGTAATATTAATTCTTTTCGAAAACATATTAACAGTAATCACAGTAATGGCAGTACCATTCAAAGTGTAAATGGCAATGTACAACCTGAAGTCAATAATTTTTATGATCATATTCCCGAGCAAGACTCGGTTACTCACATTACTGAATTCAACACGAATAATACAAATATATCGGTTTCTCCTATTGTTACTAAAATTGACATGGTTACAGAAACGTGTAAATTTGTTTCTGCGTTGTATAATAATTCATTAGTACCTCGAAATATTGTGCAGTTAGTTGTTGAAAGTACCAGTTCGTTTTTAAAAGATTATTATATTCCTAGTATACAACAAAATATTGCAAATCATTTAGAAACTAATAAATGCAACATTAGCAGTGAAACTTTCAATCAAATTAAATCCGTTCTGCAGTCCACTCCCGATCCTTTTGCAGATATGAACACAGAGTATAAGAGATTTAAACATTTTCAAAATCAAAACGTTTTTATACCACCAGAAAATTATATAATTGGTCAGAGATTAAAACCTGTACATAAGAATGGAGTGGTGATAATGCAGGCAGCAGATGTCGTAGGTAAATTTATTCCTCTTCGCAAAGTATTAAAGTCCGTTTTTGAAATGGATGGGTTTCTGGGAATTGTTAATCAACATATTAATTTATTAAAATCTGAAACTTCTATACTTTCAAATATAATTCAAGGAGACTTGTGGAAAAAAAAAGTTCAGCACAACGAAAAAAATATTTTCCCTCTTTTCGTATACTTTGACGATTATGAATCGGGCAATGCATTAGGTTCACATGCCGGAAGCAACAAATTGGGTGCAGTGTACATATCAGTACCTTGCATTCCCCAGCAATACTTGTCACGACTTAATAATATATTCTTGGCTTTACTATTTTATTCTAGTGATAGAAAAGAATTTGGAAATAAAGCTGTTTTTCATATTTTAATTAAAGAACTTGCATTTTTAAAAACTCACGGCATAAAGGTTCTAGACGGCGCACAAGAAGTAACGATTTATTTTGAGTTAAGTTTGATTATTGGGGATAATTTGGGTTTGCACAGCATTTTGGGGTTTGTGGAAAGTTTTTCAGCAAATTTTAGTTGCAGATTTTGTAAAGCACCAAAAGAATTGTTGAGGACAATGTGCGTTGAAAACGGCAGTCTTTTTCGAACAAAAGAAAATTATAGGGATGATGTAGCGGTGGGCAATGTTTCACTTACGGGAATTAAGGAAAGCTGTATATTTCATGAAATAGATGGATTTCATGTGGTAGATAATGCTAGTGTTGATATAATGCACGATGTGTTTGAAGGAGTTTGTGTTTATTCATTTAAATTAATATTGCAATATTTCATTCTTGACACTGCAATCTTTACTTTGCCAACCCTAAATTTTCGCATCCAAACATTCAATTATTCAGAATTTGAAAGGTCCAATAAACCACCTTTAATTACTTCAGAACATTTGCAAAATGGTATTAGAATGTCTGCTGCCGAAATGCTTTGTCTGTCACGTTACTTTGGTCTTATGGTGGGAGATCTAGTTCCCAAAGGCAATGAAGTGTGGCAACTGTATTTGAAATTAAAGCAGATTATAGAAATAATTACTTCTCCAAACATAAGCATTGATCATATTATTGTTTTAGATACTCTTGTTACCGAACACCATTCTATGTATAAGGAAATATTTAAAGTAAATTTAACACCAAAATTTCACTTTATGCTGCATTATGGAAGAATTATAAAATTGGTTGGACCATTAGTACACTGTTGGTCAATGAGATTCGAGTCTAAACACAGAGAAGCTAAAATGAATGTAAACGTGTCTTGCTCTAAGAAAAGTATTATACATAGTGTTGCAACTAAACATCAACTTAAATTAAGCTATTTCCTTCAAAGCAATTACTATTCTAATGCCAAAGATATTGTATTGGGTCCTATTTCTGAAGTCGACTGGGACCAATACCTCTCATTCAAACATTCTATGAACGATAGTCTTATGTGTACCAAATGGGTTAAAATTAATGGAGTTGAATATCAACGTGGTACAGTGTTGCTAGTTGAAAATGATGAATTTTGTCTCCCCAACTTTGGTAGGATAGATGACATTTTAGTTGATGAAAATATTATCATTTTTGCATTATGTTATTTAGAAAGTTATTGCTTCAATGAACACTATCATGCATACGAGGTAACTTTTGAAAAGAAAAAATTTAAACTGCAGTCATACAACGAATTGCCTAATAAAACACCGTGCATGCTTATTCAAAAAGACCTTGCATTTTATGTGCAAGCTAGATTCATAATTTAGGTTTAAAGTGTTTGAGTATGGTTTAGGTACCTACTTGTTTATTTAAGCCAATTGTTTTCATTGCTATACTACGTTTTTAAAATATAATTTAAATAGTATAAGTGTCTGATTTTATTGTGTTTTGTTTTAATGTATTTGAGTTGGAGTTTTTTATACTTATTTAATGCTAATTGTTTTCATTACCTACCATACGTTTTTTAATATACTTTAAATAGTATGAAGTATCTGATTTTATTGTATCTTATTTTAATGTATTTAAAGTTTGGCGTCCTTTTGTTTAATGCTGATTATTTTCATCGCCATAAGTTTTTTTACATAATTTAAATTTATTGTATTTTATTTTAATGTATTTGAAGTTTGGCATAACTGTTTAATGCTAATTGTTTTCATTAACATATTTTTTGTATATAATTAAATTATGCTATGTTAATAAATAATTTTTATTTTAAACATTTTTTAATTGCAATTTCATTTTCTCCCGACAGGTCAACAACACGGAAATAATTACTTTCCATTCTATTTGTAAATAAAAAAAAATTACAACAAATTAATTGTAAACTTAGCATTTAAAAACTAGTAAAATGTACTACAGTTATTGTAAAAACTACGTGATGGTAGTAGTAGTTCCAACTAAATTCTAATGTAAAACTAGCAACATAAAGA
Organism: Agriotes lineatus; assembly: GCA_940337035.1. NCBI lineage: Eukaryota > Metazoa > Arthropoda > Insecta > Coleoptera > Elateridae > Agriotes > Agriotes lineatus. The sequence goes on along the minus strand of CALNHX010002890.1, from coordinate 108,896 downwards.
GGTAATATTAACAACAATTCTGTAGTACAATTAACTACACAAACTGTTAATATTACTTAACAACACTGTAAAAGTAACAATAGCGCGAAGAGTGAATCTTACTTTATGGTCGTAGTTTTTACTACAAAGTAAATGTAGAGTCAACTAAGCTTAGGTGTTAAAACAACTAGTCACCATTAGTACTGTTTACCTAAGCACAAGTTCTTATTACAACAAAGATATACCACAATGTAGTTAAAATTTCGCTACAATTGTAGTGGGATTTACTACCTCTATTTTACTACAAATGACGTGTAAGTTTGACTAATCTTTGGTGTTGTCACTATATTTACACCTCATTGTGGTAGATTGCGCAGCATTTGCAGTTATTTTAACAACTTTTTTTTTTCTGTGTAATAGTGCCTGAAGAACGCAGAAATTACTTTTCTCTAATTTCATAAATAAGCGAGATCACAAAACGAAAAATCGAACTTTTGTTAGTAAGTCGAAAACAAGACCATAGCCCATTTTGATTTTCACCATTAAGCTTTTCTCGAAAAAAGAAGTCGAAGATAGGGTCCATTTTCCCAAATCTCCTATAGCTATAGTTATCGAGATTCTATATTAAAACATCAAAATTTGCCCACCCTGTACAACATGGAGCTTTCCGAAAGTTTTACCTTATTAAACATCTAGTCATTTTAAATCTTCAATTGTTTTAACTTTCATTACTCTGCGCACCGTAATTAAACAGTACTGTGGAACAGTTCCTTCCGAATGAAATTTCTTATAAGAAACTGCGTTGGAAAATCTATCCAACTAAAAAGGTTGGATGTATTTTTTCGTCCAGCAGTGGTACTTCATTGTCTTCAAACCTGTCAAAACAAGTTTGGTTCTAAATTAAATCCTGCAGGCTCCCATGCATTCTTCTGAAAATGCTCGGCCTACCAGCTTGGTTTGGTGTCTCGCAGTTTGGGCAACAAGCCCAAATCCTCACTAATGCCAAAACTGGTCGTAAAGACTGACGGCATTATAATCCAAGAAATGTTAATCCTTCCGTTTGCAAACGGCGTGTCCATCACTTCCCAGAAAAGAAGCTTTTGCAAGTGCTCATCTTGTCGCCGGGGGCTGCATTTTCATATTAAATCTGCATTAGCAGAGGACCAACTCGATGGGGAGTCAATTTCTCCTTATTCTCAAAATACTCAACGGTCCTAGCGTTGGGACAGAAACAAGACGTTTCAGGTAAATAGTTGACAAATCAAGCAAAATAGACAAAAAAGAGGCGCGCTTTATGATCGTGGCTCGGATGCGCGTGCAGGTAGTTGCTATGACAACTATGCAACGTAGTGAACATGCTACAATTAAGCTTCAGTTCCATCAATAGGTTTTTTGCTTTTTTAAGCGCTGAAGACTCCTGTATTAACACAAAAGTTAACATTTCAAGGCCAAGTGCTTGCATTGGGAACCGAAACGCCCCGGACAGGTTGCTGTTAGCAACATAGCAACGAACGGGTTAATGTCGCCATTGCTAGTTAAATCTTCGCAATTGCAATTGCGTTCGATCCGGTGTCCGGCAACAATACCGTTGTTCGTCGAGGGAACACTCAGAAACCCAGCAGACTCCTCATTATTAGCAGTCGTTCATTTTTATTGTTATTTACCTGGCACTAAAGCTGCCCTACGCCTCCGTAGTCTAGACAAAAATGCAGTTTCGCCAAGTAGACAAAGAACGAAACGCGGAATGATTCATTGCGCCAGGTTTTTATTGCAATTTATTGCCCCTGCATATCTGCAAAGATGCATTCCAGGAGATATTACGCCTACGTCACGTGGCCACACGTTGCTATTGCACAGCGCTAAAAATAAATCGGGCCGCAAACCGAGTATCGATGTGCAGCGACGAGATATGTAACGCGAAGACGCCCGATTTTGGAAATTAATTTTTAATTATTTTCGTGTTCGTGCGGGCCGGGCTATTTTGGAAAAGGTGAATGACCGGGGTTTCATCAATTTCGGTTGCCTCCCCGTTACACTAAAATACAGGCTCTTGTTTCGAAAATAAAACAAGAAGAATTGTGAGAAAAACTCAAAATATTGCATTATATGACAACCTAAAATGATTTTAAAGTATTATGAAATCAAATAACTGTTCGACAGAAGAAGTCAAAAAGTTATCACTAAGGTCCGCACAGATTTAATAATAAGCATTTTCAAGCAAATGCTCAGTGGCGTACGCTACTTTTTCTATGATCGTAACAGATATATTATAAAAACTTAGTTCGGTGACACTTTTTCCGTCACATTGTGTTAGATATTCTAGGTTATATTGACATTCAAACTTACGGCAAAGCGTGTTTTAATATAGTATTAAAACACGTCACCAATGGCAACGTGCGAAAAAGACGTAATTCGGCCGCTAATATTAAGAGTGCTACAAACGTCACTTTTGACACTAGAAACTGTGCAAAAAGTTGTTATTTTGACACGATCGTAGAAATAGTAATTTACGTTACAAGACCGGAAAGTAGTGTTTTGCAGGTCGAACCAAGTAGATTCTAGGGCAAGCCGCAGGCCGCAGGCCAAGATGCCATGGTCGCTCTAATGCTATACAATGATAGGGGTAGCGGAAAAAAGTCACAGGAAAGACACAGAATTAAAGTCCCCGGAAAAAAATCATTCGGAAAAAATGTCACCGGAAAGAAATTCACTGGAAAAAAAGTCCCTCGGTAAAAAAACCACTCGGAAAAAGCCACCGGAAAAAAAGTCTCTGAAAGAAAGTCACTCGGAAAAAAGTCACCGGAAACAAAACCACTCGAGAAAAAGTTGTCGAAACACACAATAAACGCCGTCACCGAGTTTATAATTTAAAAAAATCCCATACATTTTTACTTCCCTCGACTAAAAGACCAAGGAAGTATTGTAATCGTCTAACGCGTCCTCCGAGGTTTCTTCACATCTTCATATTTCAGGGTCCCCAGGTGAAGATAAAAACATGTTTTTTTCAATTTCGCCTGTCTGTGTTTCCGTCTGCCTGTTGACGGTATAGCTTTAAACTATTTGTTAAAGGAAGACGGTATTATGCATCTCATAAGCAAAATGAGGCAAGAGCAGGCCGTGGATACAAAGATATTGCAAAATGAAGCTGGTATACCAACTACCAGGAAAAGGCTTCAGCAATATGAGTATTTACAAGCCTGGTTACCAGGGGCGCAGGAACAGGGGGGGGAGGAGGCAAGGGGGGCGATTGCCCCCTCATAGAATATATCGGAGGGGCAAAGAGTACAATTTGCCCCCCTGATATATTCTATGAGGTTTTGAAAAATTTGTATATAGGGTTTTTTCACATTAGTCCATACGAGATACTGAATTTCGTTGTTCCAGTCCAGAGTCCATTTTTCTTTCATACGGAAATGCAAATGCCAAAATTCTTAGGAAATCATTGATAACAAGCATTGTATTGTTACATAAACTTCTGGTTATTTTTGTGATGAGGTTTGGTTTCATGTCGACAGGCTGACAATTCTTTATTTTAAATTGTAGCTTTGGCTCTTATAACCTTGAAATGTGATTTTATAATTTGGTTTTTAAGGTTGGTATTGCATTAAAAACAATTGCAATTTATAATAACTACAATTTAAATTCATTACGGTGTCAACCAGTTAACATGAAACCTAACGTAATTGCAAGAATAATAACTAGAAGTTTATGAATCAACACAATGCAATCTAGTGACAATGCTTGTTGTCAATGGTTTCCCTAGATTGCATTTTCCGGGAAAACAAAAAAATATAAGAGTAAAGTACCTCCGCCGGTTACCGATTTTAACCAAAAATGACTAGTATCTCCAAATTTATATAAAAACAAAGATATAAATTTTGAGGCTGGTTTATTAAACCATCTGGGCTCACAAATTGACAGGATCACAAACGAATAGACAGACATCACTTCGAAAACAACTTTTTGCACGATAGAAAGATTTTACTTAGTTACCGCGTTTGTTGCCAAATCAGTAAGTTATGTTTACCGTTCTAGAACGGTAAGTAAAAATTCGAAGTTAGCCTGCTAACCTCAAATTTGATATAGACTTACAGTGCCACCAACATATTATTCTGTGGTATAATGTCATATTTTACTGACGTTTGAAAAAAATACATTTCTATAGTGCAAAAAACGTCATAAGCATCACGAACCTTAAGGAATTACCGACAAATTGGAGCCGTAGCTTCGCTCCTCTTCCAAACAATTGTCTTCGATCGGTAAAATGTCCTTACCGTTCTTAATACTTAATATACTATTTCTGAACGAGAAGACACGAAAACGAATATTTCTGCAAAAATCTCCAGTTTGCAAAAAATTATGATTACATTATTCGAAGTAAAAGAAAGTAAAAATAAAGTATGTATACCTTTCAGGTTTTGTATCTTTATGACCATTCAATACACGACTAAAAAGCATTTTAGCTTAATTGTAACTGTTATAGGTATTTATCTATCAAGTACTACATAATGTAGGATATTATTGCACTAGTCTATTTTATGGCAGAGCGAGCGTAGCATAGCATTAAAGAGGACGAGTCAAATAAGGTCTGATTATGTACTAGCTGCATGCAAAGCTTTACGTTCGACTGCATTACACATATTAGACAGACACATTAGAAAATTTAAATTGCAAATTGAAACATTTGACAGTTTCGAAGTGTGCTTCTTCTAGGTTAATTGCGGCAATATCAAGAATCACTGCCTCTTACCGTAAGGTATTAAAGGTGAATTCCTTTTTATTATTTGCAAAGTTTTCAGTTAAAATAATCTCCTTTCCTGATTTGAATAAAATGACATTTATTTTAATAATAACTATTGGACATTGACAAGCGGCCGTTTTACTTTACTTTATGAACTAAAGCAGCACTTTATGGAAGTTAAAAAATACTATAATAAAGTGTTTGTGGAACAGTCGACCATAAAGCTTAGTTATGTTAAAACACTCAAAAAAAAAATTGCCCCTCCCCCCCATAATTACAGTAGTTCCTACGCCGCTGCTGGTTACAATCTCTGGATTACGCCCAAGGAACCCTAAATATTCCCGATTTTTTTAAGGGCCATAAGCCACAATATTCGAATAAATTTAGATAAATAATTGTTTTCTTAACTATATTACTTAGAGTATTGTAAGTAATATGTAGATTATACATGGTATACAATAAAATAAAATTTTGTTATCGCACTACTTATTAATTTTTTTTCTTTCCGGTGATTTTTTCAGGAGGCTTTTTTCCGTGTGATTTTTCTTCCGGGTGACTTTTTTCCGGGGGCTTTTTTTCCGGATAACTTTTTTCCGGGGGCTTTAATTCCGTGACTTTTTTCTTTTGACTTTTTTGCCGGGATTCGTTAATTTTCTACACTTACTTAGGAAACATCCCTTATATCGCTGGAATGGAAAAATCCTCTTTCTCACGATTCCACCGCCGCGCCGGTTATGAGTTACATATAACAAAAATATAGCTTTATGGTATAACTCGAATTTCGAAACTGGTTTTGAAAAATTGGCGCAGTCTTATCGACTGCACCCTGTATACCATGTGAGGTCGATTTATTGATTTTCACTGCCTTATGGCAAAAACTCACAATTTTCAAAGTAGTTTTTAATATTTTTTCTTCGTTTTCTAGTGGAAGGCTTGTCATGCAGAATATACCTAATTAAACAAAGTATCTGCCATTGCGTTGTTACAATATCGTCCGTTTGATTGACAGCATTAATCACGTTTGATTGTTGCTTATATTATTATACAGTATCCGTCATAAATTCGGACACATATAGAAAAAATTATTATCTATTTATTAGAAAATATTCTTGAGAAAAGTTCCTATATCTTCTCAAACTAAAAATACACTCACCAAAATTGAAATATTTCCTTTCGTATACAGGGGAGATTCAAAAATATGAAAATACCTCCAGAATAAGGTACCCTTATTTTTCAAAATACATACATGAAAATATTATTTGGAAAAGTGGTTTAAAATTGAATGGAAGTGTCAAGTACGAAGCCACAGCTACCTACTCCGAAAAACTTTAGCTTGCCTTTTTTGTTGTTGCCACGGAAAATGGGGTATTTTAAAGTTAACTTATTATTATCGGATATCATAAAATTGTACTGTCAAATATTTAGAAGAGGGGTGGCTACATAAAATGAAATTGTTGAAGTTTCCTTCTTTATTATTTGTATAATTATGTATTGCTATAACTCTTTTTTTAGATTACAACAAATTTCTGTTCTAGATGAATTTATGTAAATTATATGCCCTTTATATATAAATGATTGATTATTGGTTTTATTAAATATTTCTAGCTCCAGCAGAACAATTACTCTTAAACCAGGTCGGATTCATGCATTATAAAGATTATTATTACTCTTGAAAACTCGTTTTGTTCAATGAAAGCTTACTTAAAAAATGATGACAGTTCGATAATTGTCAATGTCAAAAGAGTATGAAAGTGGAAAATCAGTCAAAAGCATATTTGTTACAATTCTTATCATTTGGTAAACATGTAAAAATGTAAGTAATTCCTTTTTAATTATCCTAGTCACTTTATTATAATGTTTTGCTTTTAGCTGTTTCAACAAACACCTGCAGTTGCCGCCTCTCCAAGCATTTTAATCTGCCTCTTCACTGATTTAAGCGTATTCCATCTGCTTACAAAAGCTCTAAGACGCCCATGCAAGTACAGCCTCTTAACACAACACTTAGTTTAGATGCAATCAACTACCAGTAACTGCAAACGTCCTCCATCCAAATAGGAGAGGATACCCGATGTCCACAACCTCCAGCAAATCTCGATGAGGTCCAATTCACAAGACATCCACTCGAACAAGAGGCTAGATGAGGTGCAATACCGGTAAATGAAATACTTTTATCCAATTCACAAGATGTTCGCTCCAACCAGAAGCTCGATGTGGCCCACTAACAATAAATGCAACGCCCGTTATCCAATTCACATGATGTAATCAACCAACAATATACTCAATACAACACCCAATTCCAGAAAACTCTTTTTTGTAGATTGTAGCAGTTTAACTTCTTATTGTACTCCTACCATTCACCTCCTTCGCCATAAATCCATTATACAGATTGTTTTAAAATTTATCAAACAGAAACCAACGTTTATTATACAAAATAGCAAGTGTTTCTACTAATGGCGATAGCAACATCTGGAAACTTATGTATTATATAAATACTGTAAAAATTGCGACCCGAACCCGATGGGGTAGTAGGGAAATAACAGTTTAGAAGGAGCAATTTTAGCTACCATCTCAGGCCCAAACATAGTACGAATTTTCTTTTATTTTACGAGAATAACTTCATCAATTTTGTAATTTCGTACTAAAAGCAATCTCTCCACCGAGCCGAGGTATTATTACATAACAACTAAAACGTGGAATAAAATGTATCTTCTCGAAAAGCTCAGTCAACCCGGGTTGTCATGGCAGCCCTAATGTGATTTGGATTTTGTTAATGATTGTTTACCTTGGCTTTCCAAAACTCCCAGCCGGCTGTCCGGTAACTATCGACGAAATACTTCCTTTGGAAAGTCTGGATTTGAAAAAACTGACCTTAGTTTGAAGAATTAAATTGCCGGAGACGATTTCTGATAGCTGCAGTGGTGCTATAGAAGGTCTGGCAAAAAGATGCGAGATAAGGATACGCCGGTTCTTTATCGGCATCCTGCTATAACGGCACACCTTTGTAGGCGTGAGAACGATCGGCACGAGTAGTATTTCAGGAGTATTTGTATTGCGTATTGAAACAGGGCGATAGTGACACGTAGGCCGGAAGTTATCGTTTAAAACTGAACCTAGACGTACACAGTTTCAAGACAAAGCAATTGAAGAATGAAGCGATTATTTTAAACAAAAGAATGTTAGTCGTGGGTGTTTACAAATCTCATTGATTACTTGCGTAGACAAAACCAATAATTGCTCTTACTATAGTCACTTACTATAGTTACACATCGTATTGTGACGAAAGGAGATTTCAAATATAAAAAAGAGCGACGTCTAGTCATCATCATCCTACATGCAGGTAGCAGAAGATACAGAAATGAATTACACAGTGATATTTAAATCAAACCATAATATCTGAACCAGAAGAACCATAAAAATGGTTAGAAAATATACTTCCCCGTATCCCAAAACTTTGTTGTTACCGACAATACTTCGTACCATAAATTAACAGTAGTTAGCAATTACTACTTTACTAATTAGTCTAACGCTTAGAAAAGAGATAGACCAAAGTTAATAAAGTTGACGAAACTGGAGATGATTTAGTCTAGTTGCCAACAGTTTTATTTCTCAGTAGATAAAGTTGACAAAAGTGGAGATGATTGAAACTGAATTTTCAACAGTTTTGTTTTTCAGTTAAGTTGTCAACAGTTTCATATCTCAGTTAATGAAATTGACAAAAGTGGAGATAATTTAGGACCAGTTGTCAATAATTTTATTTCTCAGCGGATGAAGTTGAAAAAACTAGATAATTTGAGTCGAATTGTTAACAGTTTTAGTTCTTCTTTGATAAAGAGAACCAAATTCAAGATAATTTTAGTCAAGTTGTCGACAGTTTTATCTCTTAGGTTAATCAACTGCGAATTAAAACTGTTGACGACTCATGAAAGTATCTCTACTTTTGCCAACTTTGTTCGCCATCAAATAGCACTGTTCAAACTACAACTCAAATCATCTCCAGTTTTGTCAACTGTATACGGACATAAATTAAATTTTTGACAACTAGAATCAAATGATCTCCAATTTTGTGAACTTCGTGAACCGAGAGCTAGAACTGTTGACAAATCAACTCAAATCATCTCCAGTTTTGTTAATGCAAATAATCGACTCTCATTTTCTTCCATTATATGTATCACATTCTATTACCATGTCTTACTTTTCGTTTTTGTATGGACAATGCTAAATTTTTATTGTTGGTAAGGGTTAGCTTTCGTTTTAATTAACTCAAACAGAAGTACCACTGCTTCCCAGTCATTCTTTGACATCTTCTCTATTATAACCGTAAGTAGTTCTCAGCTAATGAAGTTGACAAAACTCGAGATATGAGTTGAAGTGTTAACTTTTCATTTCTCAGTCGATAAAGCTAACAAAACTGGAGATGATATGAGCCGAATTATCAACAATTTAATTTCTCAGTGAATGAAATTAACAAAACTTGAGATGAGTTGACACGAATTGTCAACAGTTATAGTTCCCAGTTGATGTAGTTGACAAAACTGGAGATCAGTTTTAGTTCTCAGTTGAAGTTGACAGAACTGGAGATGATATGAGGCGAATTGAACACAATTTAATTTGTTAGTGAATGAAATTAACAAAACTTGAGATCATTTGACACGAATTGTCAATAGCTTTAGATCTCAGCTCATGTTAACAAAACTGGAGATCAGTTTTAGTTCTAAGTTGATGAAGTTGACAGAACTTCAGATGATATGAGACGAATTGTCAACAATTTAATTTCTTAGTGAATGAAATTAACTAAACTTGAGATAATTTGACACGAATTGTCAACAGTTTTAGTTCTCAGTTGATGTTTACAAAACTGGAGATCAGTTTTAGTTCTCAGTTGATGAAGTTGACAGAACTGGAGATGATATGAGAGGAATTGTCAACAATTTTATTTCTCAGTGAATGAAATTAACAAACTACGAGATGATTTGACACGAATTGTCAACAGTTTTAGTTCTCAGTTGATGAAGTTGACAGAACTGAAGATGATATGAGACCAATTGTTAACATTTTAATTTCTCAGTGAATGAAATTAACAAAACTTGGAATGATTTGACACCAATTGTCAACAGTTTTAGTTCTCGGTTGAGGAAGTCGGCAAAGCTGGAGATTATTTTAGTTGAATTGTCAACAGTTTTAGTTCCCAAGTGATGAAGTTGACAAAACTAAAGATGATATGAGACGAACGGTTAACAATTTAATTTCTCAGCGAATGAAATTAACAAAACTTGAGATGCTTTGTCACGAATTGTCAACGGTTTTAGTTATCAGTTGATGTTAACAAAACTGGAGATCAGTTTTAGTTCTCAGGTGATGAAGTTGGCAAAATTGGAGATATGAGTCGAATTGTTAACTTTTCATTTTTCAGTGGATAAAGTCGACAAAACTGGAAATGATCTGAGACAAATTGTCAACAGTTTTAGTTCTCAGTTGATGAAATTGACAAAATTGGAGATGATATGAGACGAATTGTCAACAATTTAATTTCTCAGTGAATGAAATTAACAAAACTGATTTGACACGAATTGTGAACAGTTTTAGTTCTTAGTAGATGTTAACAAAACTTGAAATCACTTTTAGTTCTCACGTGGTGAAGTTGACAAAACTGGAAATTATTTTAGTTGAATTTTCAACAGTTTTAGTTCTCAGGTGAAGTTGACAAAACTAAAGATGATATGAAACGAACGGTCAACAATTTAATTTCTCAGTGAATGAAATTTACAAAACTTGAGCTAATTTGACACGAATTGTCAACAGTTTTAGTTATCAGTTCATGTTAACAAAACTGGAGATCAGTTTTAGTTGTCAGGTGATGAAATTAACAAAACTTGGAATGATTTGGCACGAATTGTCAACAGATTTAGCTCTCAGTTGATGAAGTTGACAACGCTGGAGATTATTTTAGTTGATTTTTCAACAGTTTTAGTTCTCAGGTCAAGTTGACAAAACTAAAGATGATATGAGACGAATGGTCAACAATTTAATTTCTCAGTGAATGAAATTAACAAAACTTGAGCTGATTTGACACGAATTGTCAACACTTTTAGTTTTCAGTTGATGTTAACAAAACTGGAGAGTTCTCAGGTGATGAAGTTGACAAAACTCGAAAGGTCGAATTGTTTACTTTTCATTTCTCAGTGGATAAAGTTGACAAAACTGGAAATGATCTGAGACAACTTGTCAACAGTTTTAGTTCTCAGTTGATGAAGTTGACAAAACTGGAGATGATATGAGACGAATTGTTACCAATTTAGTTTCTAAGTGAATGAAATTAACACAACTGATTTGACACGAATTGTGAATAGTTTTAGTTTTCAGTAGATGTTAACCAAACCAGAAAGTAACAGAGGCGACAAAAGGAAAATGAGAACACAGTGAAGCTATTTGATGAAAAGGTGTAAACTACAAAGACAGTTGCGTTATCGTCGAACATTTAAATGAACGTGGACAGACAATATTGCAGTGCAGAAGGTGTAGACTGTAAACACATCGACTATAGACACAATTAATTCATCTAGCAGAGAGAATGGCAAAAATCTGTTTATATGTAGAACAAAAGAATGCATGATAAATCTGTTGTGATTGGATTAGCAGTTTTTATAAATAGTTTTCTAAAAGATTAAGACGTGTGACGTACGTATATTGATTAAGTTTTTGTAAAACTTGAGTTGCAAAGTCTAAAGGAGAAGAACAGATATGAAGGGTAAAGAAGACTTCGCTGAACATTTTCAGCGACAACGCCTGAAAATATTGATGATTTTGATAATATAATATGTGCATATAGATTATACACAACTGTGCTTTACCTAAACAAAGTAGACAGTTTGTAAGAACAGAGAAAAGATATGGAAAACTAATAACAACCAAGGTATCCATAGCTAAATGATTATCACTGTGTCATCCTTAATCAAGTGATTCAGTAATTTTCCTTTCTAGACAGGCGATGATAATTTACGTACAAGCAGTTGGACGTGTAGTTAGACTTTGTTATCATGTACGTCATTATTTGACAAGTCAATGTGTTTGCTAAAACATGACCAACAACTCTTCAGAATGGATGTGTATTAAGACATATCAAATTCGTAATAAATAATGAAAATGGCTAGGAACCACATCCTTCAACTCATGGTTCTTTTAATTTTAACTCCATCAATTACCCAAGGTAGGAGATAACACTTAAAATAATTTACTGGAAGAAGGGCGATCAAGATCGTTAATCCAACTCTGCTTGATCAACCAAGAAGCGATTGAAACTTGAAAGAATCTCGGCCCCAATGCAGCAGATCGGGCCGCGAAAGCGGGATTTCTTCCAAGCCGGCTTTATTTTAACCTGCGCGAGGGCACGCTGTAAAATTATTTGCTGGCTGCTGCATAAAATCAGGACGTAAATGGGTCAAGTTTAACAAGGCCATTCTAAATCCGTCGGCCGTCTCTTTGTGCGGTTATTCTGAGCGGACAAAGCGTTTACCATATTTACGGCGAAACTTTCTTTTCGGCGGCCCTAAATCATCTTAACGGCCGTAACTAGCCGGTAATCACTGTCGCCTGCTTATGTAAATGTCCAAATTTCACCATTTGCTGTGGGAGTGCTTAGACCTGACAAAAGCGCCCAAAATGAAGACGAAGAATAACCCTGGAATTGTATGCACGCCGCGTCGCGATTTGAATGCCTAGAAAATTTGAATAATTAGAAGTCCCAGCGCTTGGGTCTCTTACCATTCAGAATGGGTCCTGATTAGCACATGTTGCTGGTAAAACCTGCAATTATAATACCCGTGCGGTTGTACTTAGCTGGGTCGTAATCCCTGCTACAGCCGTACTACTGAAAGTAGAAAGCGAGTGGAAAAAAACTTGCCTGTTTTAAGATTTTTCCAGTGGTCATACTAAAAAATTTGGCGGTTGCCATAGGAAAAAGCATTCTTCGTATTAATTGAACAGGTTAGGTTAGTCATCTGCTCAGGGTATGTTTAAAGCAATCCCAAACGGCCTAAACCATCAATAATATTGTACAATGATCTTATTCAATGTCACTGATGTGTTGAGTGAAATGTACGGGGCTTGTGTGGCCGTGAGTTTGGATTTCGAGAAAAGAGAAAAGACGATAATAAAGAGATTGAAGAAATGGTATATTAAAAAACACAAATATACTGATGCGAATTTGCCGAGGGAATTAAGGGCTTAAGGGCTAGCAAGTCAAATAATTACTGTACTGTACCATTTCGACTTCACTTTCCCTAAAGCTGATAGTGAATAGTAAATATTGAATAAGTGCTCTCTCCTGAGTTGTACCATACAAACTTTTTTCGCACTGATTTTCGACATTTACACGCTCTTTGACCTTGGTGCGTTTTCCCTTTCGAATCTTACATTCAACTGAAGCGATTTTGCACAATAATACAGATTGCTCATCAGCAGTTCACAAGTTGGTAATATTGTAATGGTTTCACTGCCCATAGCAATTCTGATTGCCTAATTAACTAAATGAATAAAGTCAACATAAGCACAGAATTAAATATTTTATTTACATTAATAAATGCACTTTATGTGAGCCGCAATAACTAATAATTTGAGGGATAAAAGTTAGCATGAAATAAAGCAGGTTTCAGAAGGGTTGCATTCAGGTTCAGATATGATAAATGTTCGGAAGGGCTAATGCAATTTAATTTGTAACTGACGGATTTCAGCTTAGTTACGTCATACATAATGTGAATAAAATAATACAGAATGATTTGTTAAGTATAGAAAGAATATGAGCGTTATGTATTAAAAGCGTAAGCCAGCAAACAGCAAATTAGCTGAAAGGTAAACGAAACAGTGCAAGCAAAGCAATGATTACAAAAGAGCAATGAAAAATGGAAGCCAACCGATCGAAAGACAATTAGTGAGACGCTAAAGGAACTCCAAGTGTATCAGTGCATTATAAACCAAAGTTATTTGAAAGCAAAGCAAAGTGTAGTAACATTTATTACAGGAAAGGGACAATTTTAGTGGTTAGGCAAAGACATGACATTAAAACTGTAGTCGATAAGGTCAAACATGTTATCAATCCTAATTTCTTTTATAAAAATTGAAAATCTAGTTTCTAAATAACGTGATAGTTGTTATAATTTCAAAACAAGCTTGTACAATTTGTGTTGGGAGCAGATTGATCTCTACATTTTATTGTTAAAATTCTAAATAAAAAGTCTTTTTCAATACCAGTGGTGTGTAAAGTTATTCGCCAGTGTGCAGGACACATTTGGGTATTGTTTGGCAAGTATTAAGAGGTCCGAGAGTAGCAGTTTAGCCCGCAGCAAGATTCGTCGAAGTGCGAGTAACTTCGAGGGCTCCTTTCCATAAGGGAGCAGCATCGGCCAGCAAGAATTTTGTGTCCAACGTGTAGAGCCGTTCCTCCTGAGTGCCTGTATACAGAGTTTGGGAGCAGGAAGCAACCACGAGAATTGCCATCGACGAAGCGTCCCCAGAAGATAATTTCACAGGGAAAGCGTTGGATTAGGTCTATTATTTTTGGATCTCATAAAGTTCAGATAGATAGTTTAGATAGCGTCCTTTGAAAGTGCAAGATGACGCGGCATTTTTCGACGTCACACTAGAAACAAAACGAGCTTAGCAGTTGCTACGTCACAGTATTAATCGTATTTACCTGACGCTTCATTGCCATTTTGGTGTTTTAAAATTCAATTTTACGCTGTTTCTTGTGACCACAGATCATTTTGTTGTGGCAATCAAATTTAGAGGTTATCCAAACGTTAGATGGAAATTGTGAATTTGCCCTAATACCCGAGTTAAATTAGCATACAAGGAGTTAGTTGTCATACAAAGTTTTCCTTAATTTTATGAACCGACACCCTGAGATATGTTTGTTTCATGTTCACCGTAAGAAAGCCTTTATTTATTGTAAATAGATAAAATAAGGGATGCGCAATAAACCATTTATTTGCGGTAATTATTATTACGGTTTTTTAATTTGCCCTGAGTTTGGCAAGCAGGTTCTTAATTGAAACTAATACATATTTTATAAAGTGTAGTATCCCTTGCCATAATTATATTATATTTAAAACCCCATATTATAAAGCGAGGGGCTATTACAATATATTTCAAAGACTTGATTGAAGCAATGTACTGCACAAACCTCTAGAACAAGCCCTAGACCTACACAATCAATAATATTCATTATGAAAAAGTGTGCAATATGTGTGTCATCTACTCTAGGACCCACTGTTAAAGATGGCTTATGAAACCACACTTAGTGTGGTAGCAATAATTCCCACTTTTAGCCCAAATTATCTTCAAAAATTCCTATGCATAGATGATTGAATGTTTGGTAAGTAAAACGTCGTTTTCAATACATTGAAGAATAAATTCCTTCTCCATATTCACAACACACCTTTTTACTTCCCTCGTCTAAAAGACGAAAAGACGAAGAAAGTATTGTAATCGCAAAAAAATCACCTTCCGAGATTTCTCCAGATCTTCACCTTTCAGGGTCCCTAGGTGACGAAAAACAGGTTTTCTCAATTCCGTCTGTCTGTCTGTCTGTTGGCGGTATAACTCAAAAACTATTTGTTGGAGAAAGACAATATTTTGCATGCACATTATATATATTACCTGGCATGAAGCCGAGAAAATTTCCTACAAATATATACAGGGTGAGCACCTTAAAAAATAAAATAGATACAAGTAATAATTTGTACATATCGCAGGCTTTATTCTTGCCAAACATGGAACCCAATAGATACAGAATAAATGCTGTACGATACAAGAAGGAGCAACGAATTAATGAGGGACGTTAAATAGAGCTGGAACGCAGGAATTCGAAAGGTCGCGGTAGCTCAGGAAGCGATAGCGTAAACTACCTCCAAACAAAGCAATCGAAGGGACCGGCTCGTTCGCAAGCGCTGAATTCGGGTCGCATCACCGGTAATATTTTTATTTTTGGTTTAAGGGAGATACAGGAAAGTAACAATTTGCACTTTACTTTTGACGAGAATCCAACAAATACAGCGTAAGTGCTCTTTCTGTTTTACAGCGTAAGAGGTGTCAACGAAAAGAGATTCTATTTAAGCCAGCCAGAACGCACGTAGTCACGTAATGCTTCGTAGTGCAGGTAGAAATAGCCTGTTCCCTTGCAATATCCCACAAAATGTTGGGACTGCATAAGCGGTCCGCCTTCCCTTCGAATTCGACCACCGGTAACGTTTCATTTTATTTGAAAATTTATTTAATTTATTAGAAACGTGAAGATATTTTTACTCCTAACTTAATTTCATTTTTAAAATTATTTAGTGTCACAATGTCGACGAGGGAAGTTCTGGGTAAAGCCTTTTACAGATTTTTTTTCATTCGTTTTTTAATAAATATTCACACACCCTTTGACAATATGCTTCCACTTTCGAATCGTGTATTCAACTGAAGCGATTCGGTGTAATAGTACACATAGATACACAAGGATATTTGATTAGCCCAGTATATTCCGCAAACATTCAATATAGCCTCTAGCCGATCAAATATAAAACCACACTTAGTGTGGTAGGAACGCATTTTCATTCTTAGCCTATAATAAGAGGAAGAAGAAGAATAACTTTGGGAGAAAAAATAAGTGCAAAAGAAGATAAACATACAAAAATTCCAATACAACCCTTTCTTCAGAACTAGTTATACCCTTGTGAGTATTATGAGTTACTATGAAACGTGAATAGTCAGAAATGACAAGCGTCAAACTTCTGACCAATCACGTACACGTACCTCGAAGCGTTGCGTTGGTGCGTTCACAACAGTAGTTGATCATCCAATATGAGGCCCTCAGGCTTGTAAACTTGTCACCCTCGAGCGGGCATAAACATATTCATAATGCCCTTGGTACATAAATAACTATTATATCCATGTATGGAAACTTTCCTCCGAATTTTTAGCAGCCTTGTAGATTCATTTTCAAATTATTTTCCGTCGACCTCCGTATAAATTATGATTTTACGGATGCATTTTCGTACGAAAAATACCACTTTTTTGAACACCATTAATTTTCCATCCGCCAACGCCAACGCTTTTTGTCCTCAAACGTTTTTCGTCGGCAAAAACTCTTAGAATTCACGTCCCCTTTAATTTTTTTCAAATTATGACGGTTGACGGAAAAATTTAATAATATGCACGTTGACGAAAACTGACTTTTATGGCCTTGCCTGATTGCTTGCTTTGGCTATCGCCTCGGCCAGTAATTGCAGGCATCGTCCATAAAACGCCTACTTTTCGGCCTAGATACATAAATAACTATTATAAGTGTTCCTTGCCGTCCTATAAAATAGTTGTTAATAAAACCCTCTAATGAGAGTTTTTGGGGACCAATTTGATTTACGAGTGAGTCACTGTTACAGAGTCTCTTATAAAAATATTATATAGTCGTACAATCTGCAGCATTATGAAAACCATAATGAAGCTGTTACAAAATAAAATGGTTCATTCAGATGTCAACTATACAATACAACATATTCGAAACAATTGATTCCCTGATTGTATTTGTTAAAACTTCTGAAATGTTAGGTCGTGTTATTATTTATTTCCCAAAAAAATTGGTTCTTAATTGAAGTTCGTGCATTAAGAAAAAGTATTTTTCCCAGGCTAAATTGTATGTTATGCAGGGTGATCTAAAGATAAAAAAAGTGGACGTGACTACCTCCCTGGACTTTCCCATACTGGAAACTGTTCATATCGTCTTTATTCAACAGTCTTTACAACATATCAAAATTTCAACTCGATGACTCACGTCTTCACCGTGATAAGCGTTTACACTTTCACGTAAATTGCGGATAAATATAAAAGAATGTGTAGTTCAAAACGTGACCACCGAGCTTCTGTAGATGGCGCCAAGTGGACAAGCCGCCACTGTGCTAGTTTATGTATTATTTTCCTCAAAACGGCTGTAGCACCGAGGTGAAATTTTTTAAGTACCTGGAAATTATATTTTCTAGGGCATACAAAATCGATTTTTTTATTTTCGCGGAAAAAGATTCTTGACGCAAAAATATAACAACCGTTAGAATAAAAAAATTATTTTTCAAAAATAGAGGGGGAGGGAACCGGTGCGCTTACATATATCCACGAGTGTAATATTTTTTTGCATATTCATATGCTCCATTATACACTGAGCAATTCAGTGAAAACCCCAGCTACCTATCTTGTTTTGTTTATTAATTAAAGGGGTTTAAATTTTCAAACTTCAAAGCTTCGTAGAGGGCGCCACAGATAATTCATGAGATTCTTTAAAAAACAGATCGATAGCCCTTTTCGGGGTCTATCAGTGTATGAAGTTTAAACAAATTCCTGTGGGCAGTTTTTGAGAAATGATTTTAGAAAATTTCCAAAATTTTGAAAATTTGTAATTTAGGCCCCTTAATATTTTTCAAAACACTTTTTATATCACCTCATGTTAGCCTTCATATACTATTCAGAAAAAAAAATCAATTGAATCGATTCATCCGTTTTTGAGTAATAGGGCGTTAAACTCAAAATTTTCAAAAAATCATAGCGCCCTTCATTTTAAACCTAGCGAGTTCAGCAAAAAACTAACAGATTTGTCTTATGACCCTCTATCGTTATCCGCGATAAAATTTTCAAAATTTTAATCACGAAAACCGTGATACCAAAAAAAGAATGCGTAACTTCCGCTTCCGGTTTCGGATTTTTTTGAAAAGCTTATTTTGTCGATGAATTTTCGATACACCTCCGCATTCCAAAGCGCATCAAAATCGGAGCAATACTTTCGGCTGTAGGAGCGTCACCCACCCACACACCCACACACAGACAGACATTTTTTAAAAACCACTTTTTTGGGTTCCTAGAGGCCCAAAACGGATATTTCTGTGAAAATCTCGATTTCCAAAATTTTCATGATTCCAAGACTTCCCTATACCTATGGGTATGAGAAAGTAAAAATATTATTTCGTAAAACACTATTAGAAATTAGAATTAAAGAACATAAAAATGCAAACAAGAATACTTAATAAACTTTCTTTATACAAGTAGTTACTGAAAAAATTGAAATTATAAAAAATAAATTTTTAACCTGACTTATTCAGATGCTGTAAGTGTTAATCGCATAACATTTTCAAATTAAATAACATATTTATAATATTACATTTAATAAAAAATCTGGTGTGATACACTCACACAACTTCCTTTTACAGTGATCTTATAATTAGTCAAAAATTTCATTTTTAATTTTTAAAAATTTGTCAAACATTTTCAAAAATTACAAATTCTACAAAAACGGTACAAAATAGAGCGTTAGTTGAAGAGACAAATTTTCTCTAGAATTTTAAGGTGAATTCGAAAATGTAATAATATACCGGGTGTTTTATTTAAAATAGGAGTTAATAAAAAAATTAGAAAAAAAAAACAAAAGAAACCCACTTTAGAAGTATTCACCTGGAAAATCACCTATGTCACATCAATACACATTAAAAATGTAATAAAAGTATAAAGTTTAAAAAAATCGTTAGAGCCGTTTTTGAAAAAATCGAAAAAAACTGAAAAATCACAAGAGTAAACACCTACTTCCTTGCTGTCTCATCTACATAGTACACAAAACTTATATATGAAGTTTCAACGCCATACCTCTTTTCGTTTTTGAGATATTCTGTTCACAGACAGACAGACAGACACACACACAGACAGACAGATTCACACACAGACAGACAGACAGACCAATGAAAAAAAATATGTTTTTTGGGTTCAGGGGACTCTAAAACGTGAAGATCTGTTGAAAACCCAATTTCGAATTTTTGGGGTGAATCCAATACTTCCTTTATCGTAAAAGGAAGTAAAAATCCTATTTGTTTATAACGTTGACACGACCCCATTGCGCATCATTTTATAAGAATAACCTAAATAGTTTAATTGTCTCGGTCAACATAAAACTGTTGTATAGTAAGAAGCCATTTTGAAACTCCAGTGTTCAAGAATGTAAATATCATAAAAAATAATAATTTTAAAAATAATTTGTTTGATAGTGTTTTGTGCACTTGAACACGCCTTAGTTATAAAGTAATAACATTAGGATAAATTTAAGTAAGTTTCATCGCCATAAAACTGAAATTTGTATAATCGAGTTTAATAACATTTTTAAAAAGCCCTAGTACGTATGTATGTATGTATTAACGATAACCTCATTTTAGCTTGCGGTGTAGAATCTGGTACTTTATGCGCTTGCATCTGGCGGTACAATGCTCAACTTGCCCGGATTCGGGTTACAAAGTTGGAGCGCGCCTTTGTGCTTGCGCAGCAACCATTGTGTGAGGTGTGTGTCATGGTGATGTGTTGACCTTGTTGCTTTATCTCTTAGGTCTGTGATTCTGAGTAGAGCACAGTTAATTTGGTGCCCAACTGTGAATGGCCTCACCGAGCCCGATTCTAATCGCCAAGGCTGCGGAAATATTCGGGCCCCCACGGGATTCGAACCGAGGACTTGCTTAATGAAACCTAGCGCTTACACACTGAGCTACGCGGAAAAAGTACTAGTAATAATCATTACAATCGGGGGGCGTTAAAATTTTATTAAAAATATGCCATATAATTCACAGTAACATTTTCTGGGCATAAAATTGCCTTTGCTGTGGATCATATAACGTAATTCTAAAATAGCAATTGGCTTCTGTAGCCATCGACATGTTATCCCTTTGCCATAACAGATAATATGCTTGTTCCAATACCTACTTGTAAACATGTATTTTATCTACGAAAATCTCCATGATAAAGTAACAAAAAGAGTTTTCAGATATAGGCAAAGTGTCTCTTACAGAGAAGTCTAATGTATCAAGCATTTTTTACTAGTGCAGTACATAATAGTGCGCACGTATACCAAAATTCAAATCGGTAGCTTTACATTTGTGGAAATTAACATAAAAAGAAAAAAGAAAAAAAAATGAACTTCAAGGCCCTATAACTTCTTACTGGAGGGACTTTGTACTGAGGTATATTAGGTTTAATCGATTTATTATAACCTAAGGAATCTATGAATAATCGGTGGGGAGGCAGCTCTCGGACACCCTGCATACAGATTACAAAGTTGCTCTTACAAAACTAGTGTGTCGTTGTTTTATAGCTTGCGGAATTGTTTATATAATAATTTTCTAAGTTTTCCAATAGGCTTCACACAATATCAGGAACAACGGATTTATTTTATAAGATGGTGCCCATTTTGCATTTACTTATAACTGCTGTGTCTTCTAAACGCAACAACATGATGATTTTCATAACTTTGACTATTGAAATAACCATCCTGAGTAAAACTTGCCTCATCCGAGAAAACCACAATTCAACCAAAAACCAATGGTAGAAACCGATCCGATGAGGGTAATCTTCGTCATAGCTTGTACTCTTTGTAAATGGTAAGGATAAAGGAGTTTGTCAAGCACTTGCTCTAGGCGGTTTAGTACGTGCTCTTCTTGGACCACCAGCACCATCACCACGCTTCAGGTTGCCACTTTCTCTAAAGCGGCGATGAATTGCAGCAAATATGGTATATGAGGCTGAAGGCGAATAGGAGGTCTCTCTTTGTAGAAGTGTGAAGCTTCTCTTTCATTACATCTCACTTCGTCGTAAACAAGATGCATGTCACCCAGTCCTTCAAAGAAAAATTATTGCCCATTTTGAAAACGAATTTGGAATAAATCAATAAAGAAACGCTCTGCTACGGAGCTCGCCAGTCGCCATTAGCACCTTTTTGAAAATTTCCAACAATCGGTATTGTAATAAGGCACTATTCATTTATGGCTTTTATCACAATATAAAACTAAAGGAGGAAAAACTGATAATACCGTTTGGCATTACAGTAACGAACTATGAGTAATAATATATTATATCATGAGGGACTAAAGTGCACCATTTAATCCCGCGAGTGGAGTTTGTTGCCTCGAGGGTGAAGCCCGAGGGCAATAACCACTCAAGGGATTTAGGCACTTTAGTCCCGAGGTATATACGATATTTTTTGCACTTTTGGGAACATTATCATCAAACATTTCCAAAATTTAGAATCTGTCAATTTGGAAACTGACAATTTTAATTTATTACAAACTGAATTGCAGCAGGTCCTGGATAGCCTGAATCAGTTGGCAGTACTGAAGTGTATTGTCAGTATATGTCAAATTCGAGATTTGCAGGTTAAGTTTTACGTCAGTGTGTCAGATGACAAACAAAACCTAACCTACTAACCTCGTGTGTACATAAATTTACCATAGTTACGGTATCATTTTACTTTCCCATACCCATAGGTATAGGGAAGTCTTGGAATCATGAAAATTTTGGAAATCGAGATTTTCACAGAAATATCCGTTTTGGGCCTCTAGGAACACAAAAAAGTGGTTTTTAAAAAATGTCTGTCTGTGTGTGGGTGTGTGTGTGGGTGGGTGACGCTCCTACAGCCGAAAGTATTGCTCCGATTTTGATGAGCTTTGGAATGCGGGGGTGTATCGAAAATTCATCGACAAAATAAGCTTTTCAAAAAAATCCGAAACCGGAAGCGGAAGTTACGCATGTTTTTTTGGTACGACTGTTTTCGTGATTAAAATTTTGAAAATTTTATCGCGGGTAACCATAGACGGTCATAAGACAAATCTGTTAGTTTTTTGCCCAACTCGCTAGGTTTAAAATGAAGGGCGCTATGATTTTTTGAAAATTTTGAGTTTAACGCCCTATTACTCAAAAACGGATGAATCGATTCAATTGATTTTTGTTTTCTGAATAGTATATATGAAGACTAACATGAGGTGATATAAAAAGTGTTTTGAAAAATGTTAAGGGGCCTAAATTACAAATTTTCAAAATTTTGGAAATTTTCTAAAAATCATTTCTCAAAAACTGCCCACAGGAATTTGTTTAAACTTCATACACTGATAGACCCCGAAAAGGGCTATCGATCTGTTTTTTAAAGAATCTCATGAATTATCTGTGGCGCCCTCTACAAAGCTTTGAAGTTTGAAAATTTAAACCCCTTTAATTAATAAACAAAACAAGATAGGTAGCTGGGGTTTTCACTGAATTGCTTAGTGTATAATGGAGCATATGAATATGCAAAAAAATATTACACTCGTGGATATATGTAAGCGCACCGGCCCCCTCCCTCCTCTATTTTTGAAAAATAATTTTTTTATTCTAACGGTTGTTATATTTTTGCGTCAAAGAATCTTTTTCCGCGAAAATAAAAAAATCGATTTTGTATGCCCTAGAAAATATAATTTCCAGGTACTTAGAAAATTTCATCTCGGTGCTACAGCCGTTTTGAGGAAAATAATACATAAACTGACAGTGGCGGCTTGTCCACTTGGCGCCATCTACAGAAGCTCGGTGGTCACGTTTTGAACTACACATCTTATAACATAAAATCGTAGCTCTCTTTGTTTGCGTGTAACTATGTTTGTTCGCTATCTCCTCCGAAGATACTGGACCGATTAAGTTGTACGATGGCTTAAAAGTTTGCTAATTTTCAGACTTATATCGTAGGCCGGTTTTTATTTACAAAAAAGTGCGAAACAGTTATAATTTAATTAACTTCTCTAGGCAGCAGTATAATTTAATTAACTTCTCTAGGCAGCAGAGCGGAGCGCCTATCGCTGTCTACTATTAGCTCGGGTGCGCGCATTATTCAAACAGGAGAGTGTGGTTCTGCGGTAAGCGTGCTGGCCTATCACGCGGGAGCCTCGGGTTCGATCCCGTCGATGCATCTTTTTTTTAATTTATATTAATGAATCTCTCTTAATTTTGCGAACCGAAACGTAGTTCGGGTGACTCACTAGTTCTTTTATATTTACCCGCAATTTACTTGAAAGTGTAAACGCTTATCACGGTGAATACGTGAGTCAACGAGTTGAAATTTTGATATGTTGTAAAGACTGTTGAATAAAGACGATATGAACAGTTTCCAGTATGGGAAAGTCCAGGGAGGTAGTCACGTCCCCTTTTTTGAATTATGTTTAAGCCTTTTGTAAGGTAAAGGATAGTAATTAATTATTTTGTAAATTGATAATGAACAAAAACCGAACAGTGGGATGATAGGTATGTTGTATTATATGCTAACATATCAATTTCAACATCCTGTCTAATTGT
Source organism: Agriotes lineatus (assembly GCA_940337035.1). Classification (NCBI taxonomy): domain Eukaryota; kingdom Metazoa; phylum Arthropoda; class Insecta; order Coleoptera; family Elateridae; genus Agriotes; species Agriotes lineatus. Next base: position 85,039 of record CALNHX010002890.1, on the reverse strand, counting down.
AATGCACTTTATGTAAATAAATTATTAAACATTTTGGATAACCGTCATGGATATTAAAATAAATTATGCTGTTTATAAATATAGAAACATTTGCATGTTATATAAAAAATCATTACAAATTTGATAAATGAATTGCACCCTCTCGTCATGCGAAATTTTGATTCAGCTATATGAAATTCCATATTATTTTTATAAGTTATTAAACTGTGATTATCAATCAGTAGTAACAAAATAAAAAATGTGTATTTATAATTTGTAATTATAAATTTTCAAAGACACTAAAATTTCTTGCATGAAGGCTATTTTTATATCGTATTTATAAGCTTTTGTGATTATCACTTAAATCCTGATCTGTGACAGATAACCTTGCTTGATCTTCAGAGGCTCCTTTCTTATTAGCAATTACTCTTATACAATAATTATATTGGTACAGGATTTGAATAACATTTCTGCAGTTAAATTGTATTAGTATCCATTAACACACAACGGCCTCTACATTAATAACTTGTTATTTACTTACACCATAACGATTAAACTTGTTGTTTGTTAGTTGTATGACTCTTAAATTTCTCGCAGCATGAATAGTACATTTTTAATAGTTATTTACTATGTACGACTACATTCTGTAATTGAAAATGCATGTGTAATTAACCTATAATTATTGATCCAATGTACTAAATTAATGTTTGTATATTTTTGGATATATAAACCTTTACCGTAATTTATATTTATGGATAAACCTCTAATTCAAATACATTCTAGCCATTGTACAACAGAGAAACCTAAGAATTTTATACACAGCAGCTTAAATATAACGAAGCATCTGTGTTTGCTTTGTGAAGGCATTACCAATATTTGGTTATTTCAAAATCATCATGTGCATATGTATGCGTAACTGTCTTTTCTTTAATGACAAATCTAAAACGGATTTCCAAGGTTTATTTTAGCTAATTTTATTTATTTGTTACAGACTATGATCAACATGGCATACTGCTGGCTAATCCTGGTGGGACGCTGTGTTCAAAAATTGGTCTTCGGACAGCTACGGGTATCGGAGCAGCAGCACCTAGAAGAAAAATTCTGGAATTTCGTATTTTACAAATTCATATTTGTATTCGGTGTCATAAACGTACAGTTCCTGGAGGAAGTCCTGTTATGGTGCTCCTGGTTCTCCTTATTAGGTTTCCTACATCTTCTGTCCCAACTTGGAAAGGATAGGTTTGAATACGTAAGTGAAACTTTTCGTACTACTCTTACTATGTTTGTTCGTTTTCATTCTCTAGAGTATTCTATAATTAGCACATCGACAGCTTCTGAATATATTGCTAGTTTGAAATGTGCAGTCTAAAATTAGTTCATTGAACTGGTTTAGTTTACGAAATGGATTAAACATGATTTGCAAGTGTTTTAGTTACTGTTTTGTATTGTAAACAGTTAGTCGTAATGAATCCAAGAAAATTAAGCTTGCCAATTCGTGAAAGACTAAAAAAGCTTTGTATAAATATAGTCTCATTTATAGAACTACTTCAAGCTAGGTGTATTAATCGTATAAATATTTATGCTAATGGAAAATACTTATTGGTTATTGAAGGTCGTTTTGAAATGTGCAGTCTAAAATTATTTTTTCTACAACCGTGTCTAAAGTAGATACTTTAAACACGTTAGTTAGTTTGTAAAGTTCCACTTTTTAAAAAGCAGTGCATAAAAAGTTCTTTACAAACCCTAGTGCATAAAAAGTGAAATGTATTTTGGGTTACCTATTTACATAACCTTATTCTAGATGTTAATCATGTGAAAACCAGAAAGATGTAATTTATTTAATAGAATTTGGAATTATAGGTACAAAACAATAATAATCGTGAAAAATTAACATAATGAATTATTATTAGTAACAGTAATAGTGCATAAAAGGTTCTTTACAAACCCTAGTGCAAAGTGAAATTGATTTTGGGTTGCCTATTTACAAAATTTTACATAATTTTGACAGTTCATCGATCACGATCAGTAGCGCCAACTTAAAACTAATTTCAATCAACCAACCAGTTTCGTACCAAAATAAATAAAGCAATTGATAAAAAATGTGAAATGTTCAGTTGTAGAAAAAATCTAGTATGCAACACGTGTGTAAAAGGTCTTTTTTTAATCTCGTGCTACCATTTGCGCACTCGGCTGGCGCCTCATGCGAAAATCTCCGCACTCGATTAAAAAGACCTACTTTACACACTGGTTGCATAAATAACTATTATCAAACCTGTTTAATTTGCAAAATGGTGAAATCTGATTTACAGGTGCAAGTACAGTTTTAGAGATTTCATCTAAATTTTGTTGTATATCTTTACTTTCGTAGTAGATATTATAAATTATAAGTAAATTGCTATAATATAACTATGTAAATATTGAGCACTTTAAATATATAAAGTTATAAATAATATTTGACAAAAAGAAATATTGTAGTGTTAATATAAATATTTTACATCTTGACTGACTAAAATTTTGCTATTCTAGATTTAGGGGCCGGTTGCAGAAAGCAACGTTAAGTCTGGTGTTAGCTAACGCGACGTCAAAGTGAACAAAGACGAATCAAATCTCAAATGTTTATGGTAACTAATACATTAGTAAACAAAATTTGATGCGATTTTGTTCACTTTGACGCGACGTTAGCTAACACCAGACTTATTAGCGTTTTTTGTATTCATAATGATGCACTGTCTATTGTGTTATTAGGACAATGTATTTACTTTTCTTTGTTGTTACACTAGTTTTATTAGGTGTTGTACTACTTTCAGTGACTTATAGTCGTGGAATTGTATGAAACAACTAGCCATAGTGCAATTTATTAAAAAAATCGAGGTGTAAAATAGTATACTGTACAACTAGTGTTGAAAATAGCACTTTTCACATGAGTGGGGGAATTTGGTGACCACAAGCCGCAGGTAAGTGTCATAAAACCCCACATGTGTGAAAACTGCTTTTCACACATGTTGTACACTATACTTTTTCTACTACTGCAAGCCGCACGCCGCCTAAATTTCAAATATACGCGCTTAAAGATAGCGTGCGACATCGATGTCTAATGCTGTTTTTGAGCCTGCGACAACGTTGTCGCCAGTTAGGAGTGTTTTTTGGCTATTTTCAGAGCAGTCGTAGAAAAAATCCTCTACGCAATGCTGCATGCAGGTTATGTAATACATAAGTTAATACATCTATATAATATACGATGGCTTGTATATAATAAATGAATTAAAAATAATCATTAATACGTATAAGATATTATATTTTTTGCATTATCTATTAAAAGTAATTGTGTTTAAAATGAACCCATCTAATTACACAATTTTCACTTTACATTTGAATTTTAGTCAGTAATAGTAATTTGTATACCAAGGCACTGAAGGTTAGCTTTTTATCACGAATGTGGATTTAGTTGCCGAGGCCCATAGGACCAAGGCAAATAAACCACATGAGGGATAAAAAGGAACTTCAGTGCTCAGGAGTACATTATGTTTTATTTGAAATTGTGAAATTACAACATTTTAACCTATATTTGTAGGTTATGTTAACGTCGGTTGATATTTATTTGCCGCGTCGCCGCTTACTAAAAAGTCGTAAAACAATGGATTATTTTACTGCCGATTTCTTGTATTTTAATGATGATTTAAAGGTACTTTAATGCCGATTTCAAATAATATTATTTTTCGTAATTTTTTACAAACATGTTAACCTAATACTTTTATAACAATTTAAACTATGGATGAAAACTGTTTTTGTATTGACATCATCGGTCTAGCACTAGAGTAGGTATAGGAAAAGTTTATTATTTATTGAAACTTTTTGATTTGTCGTTTACTTGAGTATTAATAGTATAAGATCCGGCCGCTTATTGATGAGCTGATATGTTATTTTATCGAAATGCAATTTTAATGGAAAATTACATAAAGTAGGTTTTTTTTCCTATAAAAATTTTGAAGGTCAAAGAATTTAGGGTTTATGTTGGCATTACTAGGATTCCTTTAAAAATTATACAGGGTGTATTAAAACGAGCGGCTAATAATTACCGCACGCAATTCTACGTTGAAAAACAAGCACAATACTTTAACACCAATTTGGTCTTAGACGAAGAGTCTTTAAATTATAAGCACTTAAAGGTTCTTTAATTTGGCAACGCTGTACAATTTAAAACTAAGGGACATGCATTTAGTTACCCTTGATCGTATATTTTTGTGATTCTGCAATTAAATCAAGTATGTGTTTATGTTTTTCATGGATATCCTCTAAAATTATTGAAATAATTGACAAATCAGGATTGAATGCGTTTTATTTAAATTAATACTCTTTTTTGGCTACAATAGCTGTTCAAAATGAGCACCTGCAACTTCTACAGATTTCGTACACCGAGTAAGAATTTTGGGTATTAGGTTTTGCAGCATGTTACGATTGTTTATTTCTTTAACTGCATTATTTATCCGTTCAATAAGTTGTTCTTCGGTTTCAATTTCTACTTGATAAACATGAGCTTTTAAAAAGCCCCAAAAGAAAAAGTCTAGGACATTTAAGTCGGGACTTCTTGCGGGCCATGGTATTGGAGCATCACGCCCGATCCACCGCTCTGGAAAGTTTTGATTTAACCAATCCCTAATTTCAAGCCGCCAGTGGGCTGGATGGAGCTCCATCTAACTGAGCCCACATATCTCTCCTGACAAGTAACGGTACTTCCTCCAATAATCCCGGTAAATCGTTGTTCAAATAATTGACAAAATTTTCGGCGTTTAATCGATGAGGCAAAATGTGTGGCCCTATTAGTCTATATCCGATAATTCCAGACCATACATTGACGCTAAATCTAAACTGGTGATTAGTTTGATGGAAGACATGAGGGTTTTCATCGGCCCAGTGGTGCATATTGTGCACATTAAACATTCCGTTATGGGTATATGTGGCTTCATCCGTTCATAAAATGATTTCAATGAAAGCCGGGTTGACTGCGCGTTGCCGTAATAACCATCTGCAAAACACCATCTGTCGCGGATAACCTTCCGGAAGCAACCCATGAAAGTGGAATGGATGTAAGAGATTTTCTCTTAACACTCGATGTACAGCAGTATGGCTATTATTAAGTCTTCGAGTTACAGAACGAGGTTCGTCTTCAAATACCTGTAAGATGTTTTCTTAAGCCCCACACTTTTTAATGTTATCATGGACGAAATAATAAAGAACGTCAAAGAGATTAATGGAGGATAATACAAGCTGGGAAATAGCAAAATCAAAATCATGTGTTATGCAGACGACGCAGTATTAGTAGCAGATAACGAAGATGATTTGCAATGCTTATTGTTCAAATTTAAAACAACAGCAGAACAACTTAATATGAAAATATCTACAGAGAAAACACAAGCTATGGTAATATCGAAAGACCCTATACGCTGCAAACTTATGGTAAACAACGAAATAATTAAGCAGGTCATGAATTTTAGATATTTAGACATTGACACCTCCAGTGACCGCAACATCAGCAAGGAAGTACGAACACAAGCCAACAAAGCCGCAGCAATCTCTGGTTATCTCCACGACATCATATGGTCAAATAAACATATGACAATAGAAAGCAAAACCCGCATATACAAAACATGTGTGCGACCCATTATGGCATATGCGGCTGAAACGAGAGCGAAAACATCTAAAACTAAACAAATATTGAGAACGGAGATAAAAGTACTAAGAAACATATCGGGGAAGACATTAAGGGACAGAGAACGAAGTAAAACGATACGAGAAAACTGCGGAGTTCAGGACATCGAGAGATGGGTAAGAACTAGACGCCGCCAATGGAGTGACCACGTGGACAGGATGGACGAGACAAGATTAGTTAAATGGGTAAAGACACAAAAGCCGAACACAAGAAGACCAGTTGGAAGGCCACCCAAGAAATGGAAGGAATGCATCCCAGGAAGACTAAATGCGACTGTCGATATTAACAGGACAAATGTCCTATAATAAGAAGAAGATGTTTTCTTCTATTTCGGGTTGTAATACATGTCGTGGTTGCCATCCACCAACTCCCTGCATAGGTTCCATTCTCCCTGTTTCTCTTAAGCGGCGATCTAGTCTTTCAATAACATGAGCATTAGGATGTCTCCTGTTTACATAACGTTCGGCATATAAATTTGAAGCTCGGTTACAATTACCGCCACATTCGCCTAATATCAAATACATATCTGCATATTCAGGAAAACTGTATGCCATGTTTTTTCCCAAAACCAAAAACACAAAACTGAAGAATCAAACAAGGAACAAAGTAAATTAGAACAGTAATAACAGGGAATAACTATTAAATAATGAGTGAAGCAGGTTTTACGAAAAGAAAAGTGTCAAAAATGACATTAATACATCCAGTTATGAATTTTTTATTGTTACATTTTAAAAATAAACTCACCTTATAATGCATAGTTGCAACGTCTTCCAAAACTATAAATCGCAAAGATTTTGCATTCTTAAATATTAAATTATACGTAAACTAGTTACCAAAATAATTTATATTTGATTACTTATTTTAATTGTTGAATTATGTGTTGTTGATACTATTTAAATCTATTTCTCAACCATAGTCGAAAAAAATTTCAAAGTTTGAGCATTAATAACTCCTTAACCAAAGAATTAACACTAAAATTGTATTCGAGTTTTTGCTTTTTTTTCTACGTAGAATTGTGTGGTGTAGTTATTAGCTGCATGTTTTAATATACCCTGTATGTTGGTAGAATTTGTTTTAGTAACTTTTTAGAACTAAAAATTCTTGGGAAATTTAAAATCTGACATTAAAGTAGTTTTGTTTTTAGGTAATCTTTCGTAAACTTCTTCTGGCATGTTAGGCTGCAGATCCAACAGTTCCTCTGCACACTTCAAAATTACTTTTTTTGCATTTAATTTTAAATGTCAAAATGACACAAGTCGTTTACACAAAAACCTGACATAAATAAATTTTCTAATAATTTAAAAAAAGCAGTTTTGCCAATTTTATCTTGGCCTTGAAAATTTTTATAGGAAAAGTATTTTATAGCGAATTTATTATAACAAGCAAACCGCGTGCTACGCGCTGCGAGTCTTGAATCGGCTCGCACGTGAAATAGGATACGCGAAAGTTCAAGCTCCGAGCCGAGCGCTAAGATAAGAAAAACAAAACCTAAACATATATAAACATCTGTGAAGCCGGAACGTGAAATTTTATTTTGTGCCACAGACACACATTAAGGAAAATTATATTATAGAAGATGCTCAATGTGGCATTCCCGTTTCCATAAGGACTTGATTGTTACTATTTGTTTCTAAGGGTACGCCACGCCATGTGTAAATGCGTTTATTTTAAAATGCAATATATGAACCGTAATTTTATTGACAAAGAAGCATCAGAAAGTACAACAGGGCATGTAATAACCCACATACTTGCTGTAAACTGAAGTCTTTATACTATTTGATCAACAGAATTCCTTCCCCCGTACAATATATTATGTTTTTACATACTCAGTAACGTTTCCATATTGCATTTTAAAATAAACGCATTTACACATATTGCACGTTATAATAAACTCCCTGTATAGGATCATACATCGCGACCGGTGTGCCAAGCAAAATCTTGCCGCAAGTACCCCTAATTGAGGTTTTAATATTTTTTTAACACCTTAGTTTATTTGTATGCGAAGTAAATCAAGCGCATCTGAGAGAGTGATCTAAAGAACTTGAAAAAATAGGTTGCCAGCATTTGAATGACCCCCTCTCGTGTGCGCAAGCTGGAAACAGGGAGGAGAGACGCAGGCGCTGCTGCGTGCAGTGAACATTTTTCAAAAATGTGAAAGTGTTTTCTGTGCGACACTGGAGGAACGGTGCGTGAATTTAACAAAAAATCTTTAGAAACGTGCTTGTTAATGTTACTGTTTCGTCGTAAAAAAGACTTCAAATACGGCGGCATTCAGCTGACAATCGTGTCAGTACAAAATTACGACTTCCATTTATTGTACTACAAAAATATTGCACCTGGCTGCCAGGAGATGGCGGCAGACTGACAAACCTATTTTCTTCAAGTTCTTTAGATCACTGTTTCAGATGGCGCTTGTTTTACTTCGCATACAAATAAACTAAGTTGTGTAAAAAAACAAATAATTAAAACCTCTAATTAAGGGTACTTGTGGTAAGATTTTGCTATGCACTCCGACATCATGCGGTCGGATCTCGTACTACAATGAGTGAAAAAGTTATTAAAGCAATTTCTTTGTAGAAGTATAATTTCATCGTAGATTTTTTCTCAGTGACGGTTTTGAATGATTTTATATCTACAATAATAGTCTTTGGTATCTGATCAATTATATAAGCAGTGCCTACACAACACTGCATTACCACAGTATATATATTTGTAAATATATACTGTGGCATTACACCCCGTATTTTATCCGAGACAGATTGTATTTAAGATGAATTACTGACACTAAAATTTAGAAAAGCTGAAGTGGTACATACTACAGTTATGGTTCTTTTTAATTCTATAAATGATGATTCGAAATGGAAACATTTTACAAATAAAAAATGAAATTGAAAAGTATAATAATAGCTATTTATGCAACAAGTGCTAAAAGTTGAGGTTTATGCACGAGACATGAAAATTATTAAACGAAGCCGAAGGCTGAATTTCATAACATGTCTTGTGCATAAACCACTTTTAGCACGAGTTGCATACAATATTTTTTCTACGATCCATAAATGTCGATTTAACTAAGGTTTGCATCTACGACAGTTATAATTTATGTTATAAGAAACAGATGGCCTTGACGCACAGGTGAATGTTTGTGGAGTCAGTAATGTCAAAGTCAGTTATCAAAGGTAATTATTAATACTACACATCTGACTGTATTCATTACATAACGCTTTAATTATTTAAAAAACACTTTACCTGTAACACAAGAAGTAACTAGAATAACTTTACAATCTCACTTCCAGTTTGAAATTGTAGTTTTATAACCTCACTTCACTTTATAACACGTGCTAAAAGTAAACAGCTGATTTCTTTAAACACGCTAAATTATAAAACGTCACTTAAAGTGAAACAAGCTAGTGCTAAAAGGCCTACTTTTAGTAGTGGTCGTAGAAAAAAATTATATGTAGTAAAGTTTTGCATAACTAAAGACTGATAATAATAGATGTAAAGTAGAACTTGTGCTTTATTTAGCAGATGAAATGATGTATTTTAGTTTTTTTCCATATAAATATCTCGTTTACATTTAACCAAAGTATGAATATTTGATCATAGAAAGTTTTCTAGAACTATACATCTATCAAATAAGCACATTTTGTTGGTAGTTAGGTTAGATGAACATTGATTTGTTCAGAATACTGATAGCCTTGAATTATTACTATTTTTGGGTGATCCTGAGGTTATGTTGAAAATCGTACAACACTCATTAATGACCAATAGAAATAGTTATTTAAGCATCAAGGGAAGTAAGTAGCTTTTACCAGTCGAGGACGAGTTCACCAGCCCTCGCTCGCTCGGGCTGGCAAAGTTTGAGACTGGTTATAGATAGTTACTTCCCGAGCATGCTTATAATATTTTTCTCCATGCCCAAAAAAAATTTGAATAATTTTCCCTTAATAATTCCACGTTAATTGATAGATAATTAATCTATAACAAACAAAGCAAATAGTCACCTAGTGTTGAGTTGCTTAGTAGCAATTGTTTTTCAGTTGTTTCTGTCAATATAAACAATCACTTGTCCACTTACTTCCCTTGGGGAGTAGGTTTTACCTTACTTCCCTAATGTCATGACAACCAGTAAATAAACAGTAAAATCAACTTACCTGCAATGGATATGTCAAAGTAAGTGTAACTTACTAACATGTGAGCAAACGAAAATGAAATCAAGTTTGGCTTTGAAATATTTGTTTTATGCATATGTTGGTGGCACTGTAAGTCTTTGTCAAATTCAAGGTTATCAGGTTAGGTTTTCCGTCAGTTTTAACACAGACTGAAACAAACCTTAACCTGCTAACCTCAAATTTGACATATTATTCATAAAACAAAGCCAAGCTTGATTTCATTTTCGTTTGCTCACATGTTAGATGGGCATGGAGAAAAACTAGTTCACGAGCCGTAACCAAGACAACAAGAAAATTTCTTGGAAATTTTTTGTAGGTAAACCAACCTAACTGGGAGGGATTGTGTCGTTACAATTTTTTTACCGAATCTGCATTCGAGCATTAATTCTTTCCTGAAATTTTTTTGAGTGCGTTCCAACGTCGCGCGAGGCAAATTAGGACGTTATTGGAATGCACGAAAAATTATTTCCGGAAAGAACGAATGCTCTTATGAGATTATATGTGAATATTTTTTTAACTTATATAGTAAACAATTTCATTAGTTATAAATCGAAGGCCTTATATTTGCATTAACAACTACTGACAGCTACTTAAAAATGACATTTAGTCATTTGGTATTTCCCCACAATAGGAACAGATCCGTACATTTTCTTGATAAATACAAACAGACCTTGGCTAAAGTTAAACTTAAAAAACACAGTTCAAAATCTCAATTTATTAAATTGGTCGAATAGAAATGGTGGGTATTACAACTTCCTATAAGCCGCAGAGTGGCGCCATCCGTTTTAAGTAGGTATTTGGTTGTCTGGTCGCACAACTTTAGAGTTAAGGGAAAGACTATATTATAACGATCAGCACAGACAACATTTGTAAATTAAGAAATTCATGGCAAGAGTTGATTCCAGGACTTTTGCGACACCTTCTACTTTTTTTAAAATAAAATTTATTATGTTATATATTTTGATTCCGCAAACATCTTATATCGTGTGATAAAAAAACAGGTATTAGAGCAGGCAGTGATATCGATGGGGATCAGGTATATTATTGCCTTGTTACAAGCATAATCACAATGCATGAACATTAGCGAGGAGGCCACTGATGCTATCTATCAGAAAGCACATGAATGTGTAGCTGATACACAGACTTGAATAATCCGATCAAGGCGTACAATAATTCTGTTTTTTTTGTCGTGCGGACTTTTTAAAACTTGTTAAATCAGTTGTTTGATATTACAACTGATGATCAGTTAGAATTCGGAACAACCATAAGTTCTTAATGATCAGAATAAGATTATCTAACCCCAGCTAGATAGTGACAAGAGTGAGGTTAACAAAGTTAAGAAGTAGAACAGGAACGGAAGATGTGATTGCTAAATGCAGAAAATTGAAGTGAAACTGGGCTGGGCATCAAGAGAATCGTAGATGAAAAATAGACTAACTGAACAATGCAATGGAATTCACAAGACACACAAGGGAATAAAGAGGGGAGGGCTTTTGTCCAACATTGGGATCTAATCTTCTTATCAGTCTTTTTTACCCTCGTGATGGTTTAGTGATACCATTATGATATAATTTCTGTTTGCTGCTTCCATGCCTCTCTATCCTGGGCTATCTGTATTCCTTGGTGTAATGAGTGACCTGTTGTTTCTTTGAGTCTATCGGACCACCTCATTGGTGATCTTCCTCTTGGTCTTTTTCCCTGTGTTTTTCCCTCAACTATCAAGTTTTCCATCTCGCCTGTTCTTCTGACTATATGACCGAAGTACCTTAAGTATTTTTTGTTTAGTTGCATTAGTAATCTGTCCTTAGTTCCTGTAGTATGGATATATTAGTTCTATGTTCCATCCATGACATTCGAAGGACACGTCTATAAACCCAAAGTTCGAAGGCTTCAATTCTTTTCCGATCTGCTGTTTTCAGTGTCCAAGTTTCGGACGCGTACGTGGCTATTGAAAATACTAAGCTATTTACTAGTCTTATTATTTGTGTGCGCGGCTTGAATTCCCTAGTGAGATACCTTAATTTGTTGAATAAATCGTGAGACTCTTTGTTTTGAGCATGTTGTTCTATTTCTATACATATATTCTTTATGTGTTCGCTCTTATCTCCTTTGCATTGTTTTTTGATAAGGTTGTTGATATGTTTCATATTTCTTCTCTTCTCCTCCTTGGACGAGTTTGCGTTATTGATCCTTCTTCTCTGCTCGATTAGGTTTAATGTCTCGCCCGAGATCCAGTGTGTTTTTTTAAGTACTTCTTTTTCAGGGGTGCATGTTTGTATTGCGTCCTTCATCCATTTTTTAATGTCCCTCCACAGCGTCTCAGGATCTTTGTTAGTGTCTGATGATCGTCTTCTTAATTGGTGTTGGAGTTCTTCTGGATTGGGTGTTTTTAAACTGTTGTTGGAAATTGATTTGTCGGGTTTTCTAAGTTTTAATGCCAAGGAAGCCACCAACAGCTTGTGGTCCGACCCACATAGGATGCCTGGTCTTGCCTTGACGTTTCTAATTGAAGATCTCCATCTGCTTCTGACCAATATATAGTCTATTTGATTTTTGTGGTTGCCCTCGGGACTCGTCCAAGTTGAAAGACGACGTGGATGTTGTTTAAATAGGGTGTTCGCTATTGTTATATTGTTGCTAATAGTGAACTGTATCAGGCGTTCTCCTCTATCATTCCTACAGCCCAGCCCATATTTCCCTAGGTGCGTTCGCAGACTGTCATGTTCTGTATTTCCTACCTTAGAGTTAAAATCGCCCATTAGTATGAGCATATCTTTTTTCGGTATTTTTTCTATTATGTTTTCTAGAATGTTATACATTTCTTCTATTTCGTCGTTCGTTTCATATGATTTCACAAATTTCGATATTCTCTTATTAACAATGACAGCAACACCATTCCTACCAGTTGTTTCTGCTCCCGACATATATACCACGTTATTAATTGTTTCAAAATGCCCTTTGTCTTTCCAATGGGTTTCGGCTATTCCACAGATATTCACATCTATTCTTTCTAGTTCTCGTTCGATTATGTGAAGTTTTCCAGTTTGAATTAGGCCTCGAACATTCCATGTGCCCAGATTTATGGGGTTACGCAGTTGAAGTGTATCAGGTCTTCCAGTAGTATATTTCGCATGTGCTGCCTGGTTGCTCACAGTTTTGTGCCCGGTAACCAATTTCCCACTGGTTGGCCCGGAACCAACACAGCGCCAGTTGCTAGCCAGATCGCATGGCATCACTATGTCATAATTATTGTTCATGGTCATATATGGTATTCTCCTGGGAAAATAATCAGGTGGTTTCCCCTTGCCTGCCTGATTCTATGCCGTTGACTTTGTTATTGTAACTTAGTTCGTCCGCCTTTAGAGGTTTCACCTCAGGGACAAATGAGTGCCCTAGAAGGATATAGGTAGAAGTGAAATGTTATGGATGGGATTTAGGAAAGAGGACATGAGTCTCTCTCGGTATTTAGAGAGAAACAGTATTACATGTCGGTAGTAACAACCCGAAGTTGCCCTACACCATTGACGCGAGGAACCTGCAAAGCGTGACTTCGCAGACAGACCTAGGAGTGACAGTAACGGAGAATCTCAAATGGGACGAGCATATCCTTGGAATCACCAAAAGAGCTAATTCCAGCATGTACACGATTAAAAAAGCATTCTTGCATATAGATAAGAAATTGTTTATTAAGATATATAAAACGTATATTCGTCCACTGCTGGAGTATGCTTTCCAAATATGGAGTCCATACTTTCGCAAAGACATCGACTTATTGGAAAGAGTACAAAGAAGAGCCACGAAAATGGTTTGGAGCCTACGTCACTAGACATACGAGCAACGACTGGAAGAACTTGGCCTGACTTCACTAGAGCAGCGCAGGCAGCGTGGGGATTTGATTGAGACCTACAAGATTCTGAGTGGACACTATGACGTCCCTGGGCTAAGTGACATCTACCAGATGAAACCACCTGGGAACCTGAGAGGACACGCACTGAAGCTCGCGCGCACTCAAAGCTCAAGCAATCCTAGGTACCATTTTCTGCCAAACCGCGTCGTGAACTCCTGGAATAAACTGCCAGAAACAGTTATAAGTGCACCATCAGTGAACGATTTCAAAAATAGACTAGACAATTATACAAAAAATATCAAACAGTGACAGTGACGATAAGCACACAACACCATAAGTGAATGACCTGAAATAGATTATACCTATGCTATGATATGCACGCATCAGCTTCTAGCTGCTAATGCATCATTAATAATAATAATAATAAAAGGCTCGCGTGGGCAGGATCGCTTCCCTGAAGTAAACCTGTCTCTGCCGGGATCACAGAGAGTGTCTACCCGCTACCACTTAGATCTAATAGGCTTATAGTAATAATAAACAATATGAGAAGGTTCAAGCTCCTTACCGCTACTTTTTTACAATGTTGTGATTGAGTGGTTTTTAGCATACCATCTTTGGGACACTCGCTCCTTAAGACACATCAATTTAGTCTTTGTAATCTGTCAAAATGGTGCTTTTAGTGTGGTATGGGCGTTTATTGTGTATGGTCGTACCATATGTGCAACGACTTTGGCTAAAGAAAATTTGCAAGGGAAACAAAAATTAATTATTGCAAAGTCTAGATGAAGGAAATTGGTTTGATATCGAGTCACTGATTTATCAATACCTACCATTAGCAGAGCGTGCGAATGTGGCAGAGAGCGCCGATAATGTGACATTTCAGATTTAAAGGTGAAAAAGGATAGAGATTTGCATCCACATCAGTCTTTTCCGAACTGAGTTCAAACTCACGTTCTGTGGCTCAGCGGTCGAGTATGTATTTCAATAGACCCTACCGGCAGCGAAGTTATGTTACCTCCTAACGAGAATACAAATTGAGAAATACATATAAAGAAACGTGACGAATCCCATACAAAAGCTTTTCAGTACTTTGCATTAATATTCCAACCAACGGGCTCAGAAATCATCCTGATAGGTTATGTTGTTCTTGGATACAATGTTTACATCCATTCGGCGGAACGCCTTCACAAAAGTTATGAAGTTTCACAAAACCTTTCATAAATTTTGGTTTCGTCGTGATTGAATGAGTGGTTGCTGCAAAAAGTGCAAATTAGTAAGAATGGTCGAGCCCGAAAGTAATATTTCAGCAGGTTGTGTCGAAGTACAACCCTAGTTATATGTGTGTTTACAGTTTCTAACTAACATTGCAAATGACAATAGACAAAGTGCGAAAATTGGCTTCTATTTTCTATTTTAATAGTCGGTAAAGTAACGTCGGCGTATCAGCAATAAATTACTTCTCCAATTCTGCAACCTTAAGGTTAATATTACCTACCTACCTTTATTCTACAATTTAATAAATTGGATGGGAACTATATATGAATTGATGTAAATTGATGATTCATAAATTATCTAATAATAATTTCTTATATTACGTTCCTATCATAATACACTAGTTCAGAACCTAACTACCTTAACTATCTGTTATTTCAATTTCATATGTGGGTAGGTGGTCTTTCAATGGTTTCTATCTTTACTGGCTTGAATCTTCATATTTCTAAGGATTTTTTTAATACAAACTGTAATTATTATTATAAGTAATAGTATTTAGGTTTATATAATTTCTTGCTACATGTTAATATTTGTTTCAGTTATCTTTCTCGCCAACTACACCAGCATGGAGCCATGTAAAGCTGCTGGGGTTATTAGGGTGCATTTTTGCCCTATCACTATTTATGTTTCTCGTATGTATTTTTGTTGGATTCTTCCAAGGACTGAATACATTTGCTTTTATGTCAGCAGAAGTAAGTATTAATAATAAGCAACATTAATTACAAATGTGACTATTTTTATAGTTTGATTAATTTTTCTTATTGTCAGCTATCATATTAGGTTCCTTTAAATGAAAGTAAAAATCAGTTAAACACTTAAAAGACAAAGAATAATTTTTTAATTACACACTCCACCCTAAATCAAAGTATATGCTCATCAATCCTCACAAAGTGATACTTTCATGGCCTAGCCTAGACCATGTGAAAGTTAAATAAGTGCAATAAAGTGTACTTTCATATAGAGTTTACTCGTTTTCACTAGGCACATCATGTTGAGATCTGATGTACAGCTGCGGAAATATAAAGCGGGACACTAAAATTTGCCTAAGTTAAATTGTCTGAATGAATTCATTGTTGGTGCTATCCCAAGTTGCTTATATTGCATCAACAAGTTCTTTTTGGTTCATTGGTATGTGGTAGATAGGATTTCATGAACAATTAGGAAGGCAAAATTGCAATATTCAAATTGTGAAAAAATGTCTTACATGACTTGTCCCGGTTTATGTTTCCGCGACTGTACCTCTGTTGTTTTTTAGCTTTTATGAAATGTTTACAAAGCCATTAAGTATTGTTAGGCAAAGTAATTTTATAGCTATGTTTTGGTGTTAATTACTGTTATACCTACCAATTCAAGCTTATTTAGTTAAACACAAGCAGGCCATATTTGCTAAACAAAAACGAAACATTATTGAACGTTGAACTGATTTAGTTAATAACTAATATATTCATTTATTTTTCGGCACAATGACATGCTTAAAATTTATAAAAGTTTAAAATTTGTTTGTCGTGTTTAAAATATGTTAACTTGCCAACAGACAAGATCATTTTACCTACGTGAACCACCAATATGGGTCATGTATGTATGACACCTTTATTTGGGTACTAAAAATATATTATCATAAATTGATGAAAGTGAAACCAAAATTGGTAATAGTAATTACTTTATTAAATTTTAGATGTTAAAACACAAAATAACGTAGTACTAACAAAAGTCACTTTCCCATTTACCAAGCGCAAACGTAGAAACCATTTATGCCATTGATTACCTATACATACAGGGTGTTTCAGGAAGAAAGGGAAATATTTAAGGGGGCAATAGTTTGGGTCATCACAAGTAAAAAAGTTCATATAATAATAATAATAATTATTATTATTATTATTATTATTATTATATGAACTTTTTTCATATAATAATAATAATAATAATAATAATAATTATTATTATTATTATTATTATTATATGAATATGTATCCAATTCTCAACGATTAATGAGATATTCAAGTTGCTAAGGTGATTATTAAATGATTTACCAACACTTTTAGAGGATGTTCCATTGAATATTCGGTATGATATGCTTTACCAACACGACGGAGCTCCACCGCACTGTGCTCGTGACGTGTCAGAATTCCTGAATCAAACATTCCCAAATCGATGGATCGGCCGTGGTGGTCCGATTCATTGGCCAGCAAGGCGAGGTGTACAAGATAAAAGTGGATACACGGGAAGCATTGATGGATCGAATCTTCGTAGTTATCAAAATTAGCAGTTTGTGTAGCATTTTTCAAACAGATTTTAATCCGTAACTATCAAAATTGAATACATGTTTATAGGAACTTTTTTACTTGTGATGACCGAAACTATTGCCTTTCCTCCTGAAACACCCTGTATACCAGCCCACACCAGGTTGTAATTAATATTAAGTCAAATAGCAAAACTACTTTGAAAAATTGAATGTCAGGGTCACTAGAGACCCTGTTTTGACCGTAAAAAATAAAATATATTCTAATTACACTGATTTTTCTTACATCTTTAGCTATAAATGTGTGTTTTTAAAAACGGGTACATAAATATAAGCAAACAAAAAAATAAAAAATATTTTTAGCCCTTTTAGTTTTCAGTTATTTGTTAACACAAATTTTAATTTTAGGTCATCCTGCTGAGTATCCGCACTCTACACGTAATCTTACGGTATGCTCTTCATTTGTATGACATGTGCCGAGAAGGTGGTGGATCAGTAATCAGAGATACCACCAGCGTACTAGAGAAGCGAGGCCCAGTTGTGTACTATATAGAATTAGGATTTGAACTTACCGCTCTTATTATTGATTTTGTCCATCACATGCACATGCTGTTGTGGAGCAACATTTTTCTCTCCATGGCCAGCCTTGTCATATGCATGCAGCTTCGATATCTGTTTCATGAAATACAGAGGCGCTGCAAAAAGCATAGGAATTATTTGTGGGTTCTAAATCACATGGAGCAAAAGTAAGTACAATTGTTAGTTTTAGATTATTTTATTTATTGAACGAAACTAAAACTAAATTAGAAATCCAAAAATAAGTCTTTCATAAAATTAGTTTTCTTCAATAACAGCATGAAGCAAATTAATAGCATTATTTACTAAATCGTCTGAAAAAATGTTTTATTCAAATACCTTTCCAAATATTACTTATGTGTTTCAAAAAGAAAGAGATTTATAATTATGAATCTCAGATAGTTAGGAAGCGTACCACAGACGAGTTCCCTAAGTGAACACAACTTAATGTGACAAAATTTGTATCAAGCTTTAATCATATAATCCAGTCGATGTTTAATAAGGTATCTGGTACTTTGCGCATCTAAATTTTGCCCATTATCAAACACACACACACAAATTTTTTCTTTGTCAAGTTAGAGCTATAGCAGTTGAAGAATATACCTCACTTATGTAAAAGAAGAGTTATTTAGATTAATAAATCAAACAAGTAGAGACACTCACTGTCGGTTCCTTTTATGTCAAATTTCCGATTTGGATGACCTTGAACGGCTCCTGGGGGGTACTTTCCGATAGTACTAACAGATGGCGCCACTACATGATCACATCATGATTGGTAGCAGAGCCAGTAACTGGCTCTGATTGGTAGAACTTTGTGCTGCCATCTGATAGTCAAGCTTAGAAATACCCCCCGAGTTACTGTCCCGGCACTCTAGACAGGTTTCAACATTTGGCATGAGTGTCTCTACTTGTTTGATATATGTACGCTGATATAAGGCTGCCTGTTGAACGCTAGGCAACCCAATGTACTTACCACTTGTCTATGTTGCAGCTATTAGAAATTGCTTACACTTTATTCATGATTTTCACATATAAATTAAAAGGTTAAGTCAAATTTGCACATTGTATATTTAGAAAATATTGGTATTTAAGCAAACAGGTATTAATATAAATAAGGTGCCTATATTTCAGCCTAATATTAAATTAGATGCTGCAGCAACAAATATTTGTAAAATGGCAGGCCTGTGTTATACCTTGAATCACCCTAAACTTCAGCCAAGTTACGAAGGCGAGTCAAGTAAACCAACACTGAAAATCACGTGATAGAAAGGCGTTTTGTGGTTGGCCGTTTCGAAGACAAAGTCGAAGGCTGCGTATGCGAGCTTTTACACTAGAGGAGGAATGAGCGTTGTTTTGTTGTGCGGTAATTTCTTTTACAGGAACATACAACGGACGTTTACGTAAAATGCGCACCGTGTGAAACTGATTTAAGCTGCACTGAGAACTGTCAGAATCTTTGTTTGCACGGCTCGCCTTCGTAACATGGCTCAAGTTTATGTAGTTATTCCAAATGTTGTTTATAATAATACATAAAGGCTAATAACAATGTAAAATGTAAATTTATTCTCCTTAGCATAGAATTTTGGCTTAGACCGCGTAGAACTGCTAGTACTGCTACTACGCGGTCTAAGCCGAAATTCTATGCTAAGGAGAATAATTCGAGTAACCGCCAAAGCCTCAAACAGTACAAATGTAAATTTCTCGCACTTAAAGATACATTTTTCAAACTATATTTATTATATATGATTGTTATTTTACAACTTATTTGATTAACATATCAAATACTTGAGAAAGAACATTTTCTTAAAGAGCTCTTATTATTATAAACTACCACAAGAAAAACTGAAAGCTGTGAAAACCATGTAAATAAATACACTATAAATTTGTTACACGCTCTTTTAAAGGCTTAAATGTTAATGTAATTTAATTTTGTTTATTCTCTTTTGCTATTGTACGGTATATATCGTAATTTAAATAAATAATTTATAAAATTTTCCAATTTACAGTTATCCAATGGCATCGGCGGAAGAATTAGCAGAAAATTCAGACAACTGTGCTATTTGTTGGGAAAAAATGGAATCGGCTAGAAAACTACCATGTACACACTTATTCCATACGTAAGTATTTAATTTGCATATTTACCTGTTGTTAATAATCAACCACTGCTGTGTTTTTACTATTATACTAATATTGTTGCAGAATGTGTCTGCAATCGTGGCTGGAACAAGACAAATCTTGCCCAACATGTCGGTTAGCGCTCAATATAGAAAATCCCTCAGATAACCGTCCGGATCCCCCAGAAATACAGCATAACGCTCCTCCTCCTGTTCGCAGGCCGCTCAATCACTTCTTCCATTTTGATGGTTGGTTCCATAATATTTACATTGTTATAACTTGTGTTGCTGAAATCCAATTAAAAAGCTTATCGATATGTACTTTATTGCTAGGCTCAAGATATGTGTCCTGGTTGCCAAGTTTTTCTGTAGAAGTCAGTCAATTACCAAGATTAGGTCGTGCACCTGCAAGTAACTCTCAGCTAGATGCAATGGCCAGGCAGGTAGGTTGTAATATTTTTTTATAAAATTACAACGTATGCTTGGTAAAGAGTAATTTTTGGAAATAAAACAAATTATCAAACAAAATATCGTCGAGAAATTTATTTAAAATTTGAATGTTTTCGCTGTTTAAAATAAATCCTCTTCATGCTGAATCATTTTTATATATTACAGGTACAACAACTGTTTCCCCATTATTCACTTCCTATCATAATAGAAGATCTGCGAGTGACAAGGTCAGTGGAATTAACTATTGAAAATATTCTCGATGGTCGGTTAAATTCGCCTGTATTTCGGGAATCTGAAGCTATTACCTCGCCCTCTAGTAGTGTACCTTCAACTCTTTTACAAACTAACAGTCCAGCGGACAGTTCTACTTCTCACAGTTGGGACGACTTAAATGTGGAAAACGTTGAAACGTAAGTAAACCCACAACGGATGATTTTTAAGAGTCCATTGTAATAGCCCATTTATTATTTGTAGTGATGATGCAGTAATCGTAGGGGGTAGGTTTTCAAAATCTCCTACGGAACGTGAACGAATATTGTATAAGCGGAAAGAACAAATGATTCAATCAGCACGCAAAAGGTACGTAGACAGAACGAAAACAAGAATAGAATCGTAGAAGGAAAGAAATCTCTAAGCTCACGCGAGCTTGGCTGCATGATAGTTTGCTGAAACGATCATCTATTACGAAAAAATTATGTGAGAGAGCAGATAGCAATCTGCAATAGTTTTTCACTGTTAATTAAAATGTATTTTCATACAATAATATACAGTTTTTATTTTTAAGATAATTATGAGCTACTTACTTAACGTAGTCATACTTTTTATTGATTTTAGCTTTTAAGCGGGCACGTAATTAAGGCCCAAAAATAATTTACTACCCATGTTTATTTATTATCCCCATGAATATAACCAAAAAATTTTTAAGCTAGATTTTAGTCTTAATAATTATAAAAAATTTATGTATATTAGTTATTTTCTATTGTCCTTAATATTTTTATTTGTACATTATTGGATCTCCTGTTTATTTTACTGTATTATCAAAAGGTGATGATAAATTATTTATTGAAATTATGCTGCTAGCTTTTAATTTATGACTTTAATTGTACATTTAATGAGCGACGAAGATGTTTTTATCAAATGAAAATATTGCCATTCTTATGCATCTTATATGGGATGTTCACCAAAAGCGGATGTCAAAGTATAAAATATTTAAACTTACGATGTAAATTAATATATGCACTTTATTTAACTTATTATTTCATAAACGTTGCAATAAATTATAATTATTTGACATTATAATCAGTAATACAGATAATTATACTAAATCAGCAAAACTTTCAGTTGAAATGATGAATTACATATTTACAAATTTAACAGAGCTGACAGATAGCATACCCACCATCTTTGGTGGTCATAGAGTACGTTTATCTCGGAGCTTCTAACGGATGGAAACTTCACCCGATCGTGACAAATCAGTCCCTGTTACAAGCTATAGCTTTTATCATAGTGTAGTTTAACGAACTCTCCAATCCATAAGCAAGTCTGTTATAGTTGAACGAAGACATTAATTGATTAACTATCTTCACTTTGCTTTATTGTACGTCAAACACGTACATAACCTTACTTTTTGCCTGTAATTTTTATTTTGAAACTCGGGTACAACGTATAACGCACTCAAAAATAAACGTTGGTAAACTGCCAAGTATACAGTTTGTTATGATGGCTAGTTTATTTAATGGTTTGGCAGGAACGGAAAACTGAACTTAGCTGCACACCAAAACAGTCTGTCGATCCAAGTCGATCGCTTTTCTGTCGTCAAAATGCAACGCTGCATTTACTTCGCTCAATTCGAGCCGACAAAGCTATAGGATTGGATTTACATGACGCATCTGATTAAAATTTTTAACTAGATGGTTTACCTCGTAACATTCGATGGACACGAGCGGATCGAGATCCATCCGATAGAAGCCCTGAGACTTTCAAACTCTGTCAAGAAAAGGAACAAATGTAATAGGTACTTAAAACTATTGAGGATATTGTTGCCAAACTGTAATATATGAAATTGAACTCTCATGCCATGTTTAGGTGCATTACGGTAGTATTCATCATATATCCACTTGAATAAGCATTGGTCTTTCAGTGCTGTTGCCAGATCTAAAGTGTCTATATTGAATTATTGTAGTGCTACTGGCTTTATATCATTTCTACCATAGCGGCTGTGCAATCATTGTAATAGACCATATGTGATTAACATTACATGTCCCTGTATTCACACAACAGATGTCCTGAACTAAATTTAATCTGCCTTAACATTAAACTTCATTTTTCCTAAAAAAATATATCCCTAACAAAGCTTTGATTCACGTCTGTTGGGTTGCAGCCAAGGTCATACAGAAATTTTGCCAGAAAAAATGAAACTACACAAGGATGTGATAATAGCACAGCCTCCTCGATTAATGCGAGACTGACGTCGTTTGTGGCCCGTTGCACTTGTTGAGTATTTACGTATTACAAGTTTGTCTTTTTTTATTTTAAAAGCATACGTCCACGGCCTCCTGGATTAATATTAATCCAGGAGGTCGTGCCTATACGTGACAGATAATTTATCAAAAACCCAAGAGATGGCGCCAAAATACGTTGGCCTCAGAATCACAAAAATTATAGGTACAAATGTGGCGGGCCGCTTAGAGACGTCATCTTGCATTAATCCAGGGGGCCGTGGATAATAGTGATTTATTGCTATAATTTAGGGAAAATTTAAAGTTTGTAAAATGCAGAATTGTCCATCAGCGTTGTTCAATGAATTTATGTAATTTAAAAAATATATGTTTGACCTGTTATCAACAGGAAACGGCAAGACAGACGTTACAATTCAGAATAGATATCAATAGTGTGATCAAAATTAACAATACCACCCAAAAAGATACACTGCAATTGGCTACATCAACTACTTAATCTGATGTAGCAAGCAATAGAATGTTTTGGCAAACTAAAATATACTTCCTGGAATTTGAACAATTCTAATTAAGCAAACTGAAAAGTTTAGACCATACGACTATAGTGGTGAATGTCTAATGCCTATATAATACTGCCCCTCATATGTAAAAGTGCGGTATCTGCAAATTCCGAGTTTTGAGATAATGACCCAAACACAAATCATTAACAATTGGTGATCATGAACTCTGATAACCTGTATTTTTATATTGTAAGATCCCGCATTTTGTGATTTTTTGTAGATGCCCCCGACAAAATAGTAATCAACGACCTTGCCGAATATGGTCATGCTGAAATAACTCATAGAATGATATTTTATAAACTTTGAAGTTATCTAGTCAGAGGTTTATATGCCAGCAGTGATATTTTGTGGAATTATATACACAACCATATGACCAATCCTTATTCAAAAAAGAGTGGGATGTATTAACAGCGGTCCTTTGTGGTTAATAAAATTTATAAAAATAGTGTTTTTCATCATTTTAACTTTACCATTAATAAAATAAATAACCTTTGGGTT
The DNA here is from genome assembly GCA_940337035.1 of Agriotes lineatus. Taxonomy (NCBI): domain Eukaryota; kingdom Metazoa; phylum Arthropoda; class Insecta; order Coleoptera; family Elateridae; genus Agriotes; species Agriotes lineatus. Next base: position 61,172 of record CALNHX010002890.1, on the reverse strand, counting down.
ACCAAGAAAATAATACAATAAAAATGCATTCAAAATAAAATTTTACGTATCTTTTTCTAAAAAGTAAAATGATAAATATATACATTAAACTCACTTCATAATAGTCATACAGACAAACTAGGACTACTCTTAGAATTATTATTCATAAATAATATTGTGTTCATTCTTGAAGAAATCTGAAATGTATCAAAATTAAGAAATATTGTTCGTATTTTAAAATTATAATTTTGTTCTCAAATTTTTATATGCATTCCAATTACTCGTACATCTGTGAAGATTTCAAGCAGAGTTATTTTAATCTTTTAGGTATAAGTTATTCAAGTATATTTTGAAACCCATCTACAGCGTTTAGAAAAGATTGAAATTACTTAAAATACAAAAGTTGCGAAGTAAGAGGAGCTTTCGATTTGGTGTTTGTATGTGCAGGAGTAACTCGCTCTAGTGCAGCTCGACGTAACTTAAAGTAGTTTGAAATAATACACGTAAAATCACTTCATCACATGACCACAGAATAGTTTCGATATTCTATGACGTGACTTAACCTATTTTTGCTGTCATGTGTTGCAATTTACAGCACTAGAAGACAGTTAGATACTAGCGGCAAGAACAGTAGGCAGTTTCGTTTGTTTATCTTCTAAAAAATAATTTCCCAGAATGTTAGGTTATTCATGTAAAAGTTCACCAAACAAGTGTCAAACTAACCTAACTAAGTAACAGAGCAGTTGTGGAACAGTAAAACACCAACCAACCAAAACAATACGCGTAGTCATCTACCCCGAATTGCACCTAGCAGTTCGTGCGTGCAAATCGAAAGCGCCTTGTATCTAAACCACAAGAATCTGTTAACAGAGAAAACAAATGAGCATAACAAAAAGCTAATTTACACTGACACTAATTTTTTTAAATAAAGTGCATTCAAATAAACCCGTTATTAAGTGGTCTTGTGTCAAACAGTAATTTTTGAAAGTCATGTCGTAACTTATTTTATGAATTGCATATGCACATAACCTCACTTTGACAACTGACAACTCAAATGACTCAGCGCGCTGAATTCTGTGTGGAGCGACGCAATCATCACTAACACACCGTTGTGACACAAAATTAGTTCAAAGCCCTCGATAAATTTTTTTTTAACGCACGTAGGACATTCTATGTATTTCTAAAAATCTATGAAGAGCTTGTTTTTTGACTATATTAGTTTGATGTATGAGTGCATGTCCACATATAGTTGAAATCTGGAAAACGAGCTCTTAAAGATTTAAAAAATATATAAGGTGTTCTACTGAAAAAAAAACAATGTTGGTACTTTTAGTATTTAGTGATATTCATTTATTTTCTTTAGCAACAGATTCTGGTGGTTCAAATAAAACCCTACAACTTGTGTATTTGAAGTGTTTTTCTATCTGTAACAATAAACCCTATAGATACGCATCAAAATATACATGAACACCCTATACCTCACAACTTGTACGAATTGATTTTTATAAATGCGCAGTTATGATGTGGATGAAGAATGCTCGCATAACAGAGCCTGGCACTTGGCTTGTCGTGACTGAGTATAGGTCGTTTTACGTTGAAAAAAGTTCTACAATGTTGAACATCATTCGTTTCCATGCACACTGTGCTTCCTTATGCAACCTCGAACACAACATATTTCAATGTGAAGTGACCTGTAATTGAAATTATGAAAAAATCTATTGAATATTTAACGGAAAATTATACTGATTATAATTTACATACATGCGAAGTTTTTTCTTGATCTTGGTCACTGCAATAATTTATTTCCTCGCTCAATTTTTCAAATTTACAATGTATCTCAAAATAATAAATTTTTGTTTTAATCACAATGTTTAGTTTGCGTGAGTTGATTATTGGAGTGAATAATTGAAACTCCTTAAAAAAGTTCGTTTTGGTAGTATGACATATATATCTTATAAAGTTTACATTATAATATATAATAAAATAAATAATGAAAATACATAAATAAAATTAAAGATCCACATGTGAAAACATCACATTAGATAAATGACTGATCAGCACAGCTACTTTCCATAGTTGCTATCTCTAGCTGCTTCCCTATGCAGGATGTTTGCAAAACTAGTCGTTTATAATTAAATGATAGATCTAATAAAGCTGTTGCAATTTGATAAATGCAGCTTTTGCTACAAGGAAAAAATAAATAGGTTGTTATAATTGTGATAATTAGTTTTTTCGAAACATCCTGCATAACCATCTTCATAAAACAATCCTTTTAGTGGATATCATGCCATCATATCAAAGCAAGAGCGAAGATGCTCGCTATAAAATAGTATTTACTCCCTCCTACTGATTTGTAATTAAATATTAATGCGTTAAAACATTAAGCTTTATTTAGTGGTAAAAATTAAATCTTTAGCTGTAAGTTATTAGTTAGTTGTATATTGTTATGCCAAATTATCTGTTAGAAAGTACTCTGAACAAACTTTTCCTTTGTAAACTTAAATATCAACTTAAAAGATACTTTATATTTTTTAAATGAAGACTGAATTTGGGGTCTTGCGTGTGATAAGGTGATTTGGATAAATAACGACTGAGAGTCGTTTTAAGGTAAACTAGACTGTAAGTGCTTTAAGTTACTATTTTATTTCATACAATCGCAATTAATTTAATGTTAAGTATTTTTGTGTTGTTTAAAACATATTTTGTAACAGCTTCTTATTTTTAAGTGTATATAGGAACGAATGTAGTGTATTTTACATCAGAATTCATTTATTTTTGCTAGATCGCTAATAAATATAATGCGAATTAAAAATAACATATAAACAAGCTCATAAATGTAAATAGTTTTTGTGCATGACTGTTTATAAACTTGAACACTAAATGAAGTGACCTTAAAATGAACTTATGATTATCTTTACTTAATTTGTACTACCTGAAGCTGTGTGAAAACTAATATCATACATTTTATTAAAAATAATTGCAATTTGATAACAACCTTGGAACACCAGAAAACTATTCTATTGACTTCATCCAAAAAATGTTTTTTTAACAAAATATCTAATAAACTAACTATATGTTAAAGAAAACCATGCTATATCTTTTGTATCATATTTTTAAACCTTCAAGTAGGACTAAACCATATTTCGCATCAATAAATTTTGACCAAAATTATCTGCAACAGTGACATTCATTTTGTTCTGTATACACTATACTTGAAGTTATGAAATTTAACTGTAAAAAAACATACAAAACTTCAACTTCTTCATACGCTTTATGTTGTTTGTGAGTTCATTGTTAAGGTCCCTCTATTAAACTACTTGTTCACTATAATCATTCAGATGTAGTGTATAGAAAAGTAAGTAATTGCCATGCAAAATAATAAATGTATGTGTGTCTAACATCACACGGATAGGATAGTGAGTACTTACAGAGCAGTACTTATGAAGCAAAATCCCTGTGTTATTGATTGTTGTGTGCTTAGTTGCTGTAATAAAATGTTTAAAAAAAATTGTTTTATTTACCCTAACATTATGCTTTTAAACAAGTAGAAATATAACAGTAATGATGCATGTAAATATTCTATAATATTGTACTTGATCTATTGTGCCTCAAAATGTTCCAAGGTACATAAAAGCATATGCAATTTTGAGTTGAACTACTATGTATATTTTATGTACTATATTTATAATATAATTCACAACGAAACTCTTTAATTTTATAATTCAGTTTTCTAAGTAACTGAAGTTCCACCCCTTAAGAAAACTCTGTAGTCCTGGAGTTCACTATAGGGACTTCGTTAATTAATACAACATTTTAAATTATAGATTACAATAAAAATTAAACTACTTTACGTTTTAATCACAGTTTTCATGTATGTGTTGAAACTTCTAATTCTTTTAAGCATCTAACCAGTGGCCTAACTAAATCACTGGGAGCACTTGTACAAAACAGTGTGGATGCATATAAAGATTTATGTAATGCTGATATAGACAGTGTTATAGTACCCCTCGGAGCCAATGTATATAGGAGAGTACCGCCACATCTGCCATGTTTACCTACTCCTCTGACATATGCATCACTTTGAGGTTTGTCAACGTGTCATTTGTCTCACTATTCAGCAGGTCGTGTGCGCGATTATATGGATGAAATTGAAATAAATCCTTGTTTTCTTCGAATAAATTTCTTAACTAGAAACAAAGTAAGTAATTACAAACTATTCACTACAATCAAAATGAATAAAACTTAGAAGCTTAAAAAAGTTGTCTGCCAATGATTACGGGCAAGTGCTGTGTGTTTATGGTAGTGATACCTATTGACCCTAAAAATTAAGCGCCAGTAAGACATCAAAAACGCGCTGAATATATTTCTATAACTTTTTGATTTCTTGTCCAAATTCTCGTTTTTCTTGTGTAAAACTTAACTTGCGTTTTAGTTTAATTCTTCCATTTTTACTCATAAACTAACTTCCATAATTTCAATTACAGCTTCGAAATTGCATTTGCAGGTATTAAAAAAGATAAAAACATGTAAGTACATATGTACTACCAACTTCATACCTTCTTCAGTGTTATTATTAAAATCCATTCACTCCTTTTTTGCATGAAGCGTGGCCTTGGATTTTTGTTACTAAGTTGCACATGAACAGAACCGTAATTTTTATTTTGTTGTATAACCTGCATAACCTCCAAGAAATTTACTATCATTTGCAGTGTTGCCAACAACGGCGAAAAGTCGCTAAATCTAGGGTATTTAACAAGCAGTTTAGCTAAAAAAAAATAGGAATTTGCGATTAGCGACTTTTCTAGCGTTTTTGATATATTTTACTTTGAAATTCTAGGGTATTATTCGCAATTTAAAAAAAATATGTAAAAATTTATCAATTTCAATATTTCTAAAGCTACACATACATTTATCTTCAACAATTTTCATATAAGAAAGAATTTCAAAATATTATTTGCAAATGTGTTATACTGATATGATTAACGCCTGAAATTATATTATGTTTACCTAACATTTATTTGTATTTCATACGTGACCAGACGGTCATATTTGGGCTCATGACGCCGGAGATTTGAAATTAAAAACTGAAGGAGCTTTATCTTTACTCTTTACAACGTTTGCACATTGCACAATTTGTCATTGTCAATTGTAATCACTTGGTACGAAGAATTAGAACGTTAAATTGCTTTTTCCTTAAATAAATAGGTAAGTTTTCATATATTCATAAGTAGTTTACGTATTTCTTTATTCTGTGGAAAATAATAAATGCTTGATTTTCTAATGTGCGTATTTCGTATTTGGTGACTTTTGATCTGAAAATGGAGACTTTTAGTACCAATTTAGCGAATACAACTTGCGAAGAGTTGGCAACACTGGTCATTTGACAGAACAGAATATTGTTGCCAGATGAACTTCTTACTTTGATTTTTTTTTTGCGTAGAGATTTCAACCAATCAGAAGGCTGGATTTAGTTAAGTTATTTTGTATAATTTCGATTATACAAAATCAATTATACTACAATAACTTCACTAGGCAACGCAATACATAAATTTTGTCAACTTGATGTCGTTTTCATGGAGATGACTCAGCTAGGTTAATACAAACAAATCGAGCTGCCAACAAAATATTTATTTGTTCCTAATATTAAAGTTTAGTCAAAAAATAATCAAATCGAATACAATGCGTACTTCGAACAGGTTATACGTCTCAAACTTCCTGCACAATAAGAAATCGTGTCAGTTTGACAGAATAATCCTCCAGCTGACGCGGTCGGACTATTTAACCTGTCAAACTGACACTCTTTTATTATTGTGCAACAAGTTATCGACATATAACCAGATAATATCGAAGTACTTATCGTATTACTTCTGATTATACCACTCCCTCTAATATCAACCAATGGAAAACGGCAAAATACATAGTTACGCATGTACTAACTTTTGATAATGTAGAGTTGTGTTCATTAAAGTGTTGTACAGCATTTGTGCTTTGTGAGTATAAATTAATTACACAAAGTTAAAAAGAGTGTTGTATACTTTGAAAATGTACATCTTGGTCTACCTACTGAATGATAAAGTGTGAGCCTATGTTGAGTAATAACACAACCATCAATAAACTTACAACTGTCCCTGTACAACAGATTTTTGAACACGACTGTACATAGCAACTGACAGTCACATACCTTCCTGATTAATAGGTGATAATCACATGCCTTCACAAACATCAGGTTACCTGCTGTCAGTACAATTGTCATAACAACCACATTAACTGTACTTTTAATATTTAAAATACACTATTCAAAAGTTGTTTATTGACTCGTGATATAATCTAGCCGAATGCAACTCGTGTCTTCTTGATTATCAAATCATTTCTGTTTCCACTCGATATATTGTGTTAGGCAATCACGCTCGTCCTTCGGACTCGCGCGATTGCCAAACAATATATCTCGTGTAAACAGAAATGATTATTTGATAATCAAGAACCCACTAGTTGCATTATATATGATAATACAGTGGAGAAATATTTAAAATCTCAAGTACTGTAAGACCTCCCGTGTAAGCACTTAATTAAAAATGTTGCTAATTACACAATTACTGGAACTGGATACATACAGGGCCGGACTGGGTGTTTGAACCGGACTGGGTGTTTGAACCGGCCCGGGCAAATTACCCGAAACCGGCCCGTTTCAAAAATGACTTCTTCTTAGGCAAACAAACTCAATTATTAGACAATTTTTTTTAAAGATAAAATATATATTCTAGAAACATCACAAGTAAGTATATATTCCGTTCACCTTGTTTTGGCATAATATGCTATGGAAATTTGGCATTTTAGTTGGCAGTAAAGCTGTCTGTTTAATTAGGTTATGTTTTTCTAAGTTTGAGGTTATACATAGCGTCAATGTCTAGTGCATTGTTGTCAGTTTTACTAGTTTCACATGTCAGGCACTTCTGTGAGGCAAAATTGTGTCACGTAGAACAGTGTGTCCCACATTAAAAAAATAAATCATGGCCTCCTATTATAATATATAAAGAGCATTTAGCTCATTTTAGATTCAACAGATTTGAAAAATCGAGTATTGCCCGACATATTTTCAAAACGGGTCATGCTATAAAAGAGGATGACCTAAAAATTGTAAAGGCGTTAACTTCAACAAAGCAACTAAATTCTTTTGCCATTTTTAAGAACAGAGATAATAAACTTTTGAACAAAGATGGCGGACCAATACCATCCTCCGTCTTATATGATTTGTTGAAGTTACATTGACCGTCGACCAAGTTCATTGGCCCTCGGCCACGCCCTCCTGGTCAGACAGTATAATAAATAGATGTAAAATGCGCGGACATCGCCCACTTCCATTTGTGATTTGGTCACGAGTACATCATTGCCTTTTCGCTGTGTAAGTTTTTCGTAGCTACCAATGATGACAGCGTGGCTGTCGAAATACGTATTTAGCAGTTGTTAAATATTTGTGTGGTGAGGGATTTTAACGAATTTGTCATATGCCTCCTATTATGCCAAAACAACGTGAACGGAATATACTTTGAGATGAGAATGCCACTGAATGGTGCTGCAAATTCATTCATTCCCGATTCCGATACTGCTCTCATAAAGAGTCAAATGACTGATTACGATAAAATTCATGGAAGTAAATCTTATAGTCTCTTGATTTCCAAGTTGGTCGTTCCCTTCCTATTAATTTTGAAGTTGGGAAAATATTTGAGTCACTTAGGACAACTAGAAATGTAACTAATTATTTCCCTAGTAAGGTTTAGAGCATTTTGACATCCCACTTAAGGTAGCTGAATACTGGCCTGCATAACCAAATTTAAATTGCCTGTTAGGGAAATGCATGTAAATAACTCGAGGTTCTAATGCTGCAAATTCAGTTCGAACAATTACTGCACCAGACATACACGGTTTTCATAGCTAAGTCGGCACTATTGCTTACCTCGTTATTATTGGAGCTACAAAGTCAGTTAGTAGGCAAACTAGTATCTAGTATTTTTTTCGCCAATTACGATGGGGAAAACGGAATCAAAATCGAACATCGCGTTCAGAATTTAACTTCTTATCGATTGTGAGTATTGTATACTGAGTGTCCCATTTGAAAAAATAGAACTTTTTGACATAATTCGCAAACGCGATGTTCGATTTTGATTCCGTTTCGACCATCGTAATTGGCGAAAAAAATACTACCAGTTTGCCTACTTAACTGACTTTGTAGCTCCAATAATAACGAGGTTAGACAATAGGTCTAACAATAGTGCCGACTTAACTATGAAAACCGTGTATACAGTGTGTCCCCGGATAAATGAAAGGACTCTTGTAAAATGTAAAAAATTCTCGATTTAAATTTTCATTTTTTTGGGTTCAGCCCTGCTTGGTTAAAGGCGAATTTCTAACATAATTTCAGTATTAAAAATCAAGTATATATTGGACATTTTCAAAAAACCTATTTTTCTGTAAAGTGCTTTTTATGTGGCAAATACAACAAAAACTTATTAAGAAAAGTTGTTTAGTATAAATATCTATACCAAATTTCTAAATCCTCGGCCAAATAAGTTTTATCACATTTTCTTGTAAGTTTATTTCCCAAATCACTGAATTTTATTTTTAACAACGTTTTTTTATTATGAACCTTTCTTAAAAATATTTTGTTACGGTCTAAATCGACTTTTACGACACCGCGCCAGCACATATAGAAATTACGTAAAAGCTAAACGGCCAGCGCGGACGATATTTCACATAATCGAGACAATGACTTACCTAGGGCCGCCGCTCAACGCGAAACAAGATATGCCGGCTAGACATCAGTAGAGCGAGGGAGGGTCCTATACGAGATTACCTACGGCCAAAGGGACAGTAAAAATTTATAAAATTACATAGGGCCCAACCCGGTTTCATCGATTTAAACGAAAATGCAAGCATAGATCCAGAGTAAAACCGGGAAATCAAAAGCGCCTACCTTCTAACTTATCACCTTGGCGAAATCTGAAGCTCAACGGGAGTCGAATCTAGTAACAGCCTCACGACACTGCAGCGACAAGCGTCGCCAACTTACCTGTGACCCTTAAACACTCAGGCTTCGCCGTACATTTATCTTTACACAGTAACCTGAAAGTGGAGATGCACAAACTCGTCGGAAATCATAAGGCCTCGTTCAAAATGCCGTTATATTGGTCTCACACATGTAAATTAGTGATACACAAAAGGTAGACACAGTCATATATGGACTAAACTATATAGCCCAGCTGGGAGACGCTTGAACTCTAATTATAATTAAACAAACACATTAGTTCACCGCGGTCTCAGCGACGCTTGTAATGTTTCTACAAAGAACGCACCAATTATGCGCGAACAACTGAATACATTTAGATTTACAAGAGGCCTTGGTAGGCCGGTATGAATCAGCAAATTATCAGCTATAATTTACCAAGGGCAGTGATAATCACACGCAATAATTTTGACAAATAACAACCCGAAAGTGCTTGCCTAGAGGCCGAGGGTTATTTCTTAAAGGCAACGCACTTGAGGGATATTATTTGTGAAAATTATAAGGATTTATCACTGCCCGCGGTGAATTCGGAAAGATAAGTTCTTAAATAAATTTGCCATTTTCTGACAAATGAATTTCACACTTCATTATAATAATATGTTGGTGGCACTGTAAGTCTATGTCAAATTCGAGGTTATCAAGTTAGGTTTTGCGTCAGTTTTGACACAGACTGACGGAAAACCTAACCTGCTAACCTCGAATTTGACTTAGATTTACAGTGCTTGTCATAGGATGCTACTAAAATGTAATTAGATATGTAGTTTCCATGGTGATTGATTATCACCCTAGGGTCGTTTTCACTTCAAGTATGATCTGATTTGTCAAACTGACTCACGTGATTAACAATAATCAAATTGGATTGGTCTGCAATATATGTAAGAACTTATCATATAAATTAGGCCTGAACAGTTGAATAAATTTGGTTATCAATAGCATCGACGAAACGGCACTGCATATTTAAGTAAATACAGATAAATTAGGCCGGACCAGTTACATGAATTTGATTATCAATAGCATCGACCAAGCGGCACTGCATTAGCAAGTAAATACAGATTAAATTATGCCGGACCAGTTGAATTAATTTGATTATTCATGCTAATTACACACGCTACCTGAATGGGTCCGCCGAGCGATGGCGTCACGACAGCTAGCGGGCTCACCAACTGCAACGAACGTACTGCGGAGGAGTGGGAGTTGAGCGGCACCTGAGGATAATCCAACAACGTGGCAAGGTCTGAATGAAGTCCCCCCTCGTGACAATCGAAACGGACGAGACCGAAGACTTGTACAGCTCTGCAATATGAATCCCCAGCTATGGGAGAAAGGCCTCTTCACGGCCCCACGAGATTATGCAAAACTGGCGGTCATACCAACACACAAGGCACCACAAGCTCACTCCACAAGAAAACCACACCACCTCTCGCTTCAACGATCCATCGAGAAGTCCCTCAATCAACATAACCCAACAACACGGCCGCCCACACACGCACGAAGCGCAGGGGGCGACAAACTCGCCCTATAACGACTATCTGCTGTAACGGCCGGAGACTGACTTGACTAATTCCAAAAGAGACGCCACGCCGAGTTTCGCGCATTGTCGCGCCAAAGGTGATAGCCAATCGAATCGCAGTTTGCCCCGCGTGACAACGGCGAGGCAAGCCGCGGACGAGAGAGAGCGATTGAAGCTTAAATTATTCAAGGAATATATCTTGCTTGCTCCCATTGACTATGTTTTGACAGTTTTGCGATTATTAACATCTCACTTCCATCCGCGCCGATGGTTATTATCGATCTCTTTCTGCTAGCAAAAGGAGTTGGTAGAGGTACTATTACTGAACGCAGCCCTTAACTTCTATAGTTCATTTTGATTCAAGATAGAGCAAAATCTACAACCCAAGTTACAAATATCAGCGGTAAGTTGATTACTAATATGATTTTTTATTAAAATTTAGATCAGAGAGATATGGCTTTGTTGCTGTCTTGATGAGTGTCAAAATCAATGTGTCATGTTTTTAATATGAATCTTTGCTTAAGGAAGCCATTTGCAACATTTTTTAGTGGGTAAATTTATTCTCAGATCACATTCAGCAAACTTTGCAAATTTGACAAAAACTATAACCTCTATATTATAGGTACTAACATGTGAGCAAACGAAAATGAAATTAAGCTTGGCTTTGAAATATTTGTTGTATGAATAATATGTTGGTGGCACTGTAAGTCTATGTCAAATTCGAGGTTAGCAGGTTAGGCTTTGTGTCAGTCTGTGTCAAAACTGACACAAAACCTAACCTGCTCATCATACATACAGGGTGAGTATCTTAAAAAATTAAACTGCCTATTTTTGCTTTAACTGAGGAATAGATAAAAGTAATCATTTGCACATAGCTCAGGCTTTACCCTTGACAAAAATGGGACCCAACAAATACAGAGTAATTGACAAGAAAAGAAAGTGGGCAATAATAAGCTTGTTGAATGTAATGCAGTTGAATCCCGGTGACACAAAGCAGTGCTTCGTGGCAGGCTTAGAATAACAGGTGCACTGCGCGCAGCCTGCTTCCTTCCGGTTGAAATGCTTACCGCAGGCGCTGAAATCGCGCCGAATTCGAATCCCATCTACAATTTTTTTGAAATTTGCAAATTCTTACCCCTAGTTGCCTTTGATTTTACAATAGTTATTTTCATTACAAGCGTCGAAAGTAGCAAATATCGTGCGAGTGTTGATTAGACAAACGAGGGCGTAGCGAAGCGAAGCCCGAGTGGATCTAAAACACGAGCACAGATATTTGCACTTTCGGGCGAGTTATGAACACTATTTTTTAGACGACCACTCAAAGTAAATTCTATTTTTAAGAATTGTTTTTATTTCGTTTTGCACAATTGATTGTTATATTATTATTGGTACAATTGGCAAAACCGTCTGGATGATTTGAATCACGGTCTGCTGAATTGTGTGACAAACGTCAAAGTGACGTTTGTCACACAATTAAGCAGGCCGTGTTTTGAATAACTTTGTGCCGTTACGATATGACTAGTACGATATAATATCGTGCTAGTGTTTGAAATTGTCAACTTGCTGTAGTAGGCTGCTGTCGCGATAATGTTACTTTCATATGTGGTCGTCTAAAAAATATTTTTTGTCACAACTTCCACTTTTGAGGGAAGTTCTGAGTAAAGTCCTTTACAGAATTTTATGTTGGAATTATTGTCAAAGTCAAAAAGTAATCAAAACTATTTTTTTTGTTTTAACTTAGGCAACTAGAATTACTCCGTTAATGTCATTCATCCTTACTATTCGACTTTAAGGAGGTTTTTCCATTTTTTTTCTAATGCAACCGATTTTATACCGTTGAAAACAGATTAAAATTTTCTACAGAAATAAATGAAAAGGTATAGGTTGTCACCGTCACAAAAATATTGATAACAAACATTTTTTTGTTAGCAAAAATAGATGTTTGGTTCCCTTGTTAGTTTCCAATCGCAGCGGGAGGGAATGTAATACTTGGTTCCCGTTGCCATTGGGGACTGGCAGCAATGTTTGCAATGTCCCGTTTCAATTTGATTTAAATAGCGCGTTAATGCATTTAACACCGACTTTCGGACAACCTTGTAGCTATATTTTGTAGCAAAAGAATTGAAGCTTATAGCGGCAAGTGTTCGCATTCAGAGATTTTCGTGTCGAGGCTTGTTTTCTTGCATTTCGATCCAAGCAGGCTGTTAAAACAGTGCACTAGCTCGAATAGTATTGATTTTCCGAGAGACCGTTCTTATTTCCAAGCAAGCGAGCCGCTTTCTGCGTTGGTAAGAGCGTTCTTCTAATTTTATTCTTTGCGTATTAATTTTCGTTATTTAGGTTGGATTGCTCTGCGCCTTCCATTCTCGAAATCGCCGCAATGCGTCTTCTAAATAATTAGGCCGATAACACCTTCGGTCAGAATGCTTCTGGAAGCTTATTTTCGCAATCTAATTTTTAATATTTATCCAGCAGCTACGGGCTAAAATTCGGCTAGTATGGGCTATTATGAGTTCTCACGAAGGCTTAAATTCAGTAACCCTGAGCTAACGTTTTGGCTCTTCCTTGAGCTAACCAGTTTCCCAATTTCGCTTCTGTACGTAACCAGGAAATTCAGCTATGTGCTGCTTCCTTTTGATGCTAGCTTTTTTGAGTGGCGACCTTGGGATTCTGAGAATCGTGTAGTCTTCAAAGAAAAATGCAACAAACAGGATCTCCCTTGCCGTTCTCTGAACTTCATCAAATTTAATTGCAAGTACATGCCCTTTTCAGCATCTTTTTTAATTAAGCCGCCAACTATGTCAGTTCCTACAAAGATCTTAGCAACTCAAACTGAGTGTGTCAAATCAATCTTTTGGCTCAATTATTATTACGGCTAAAGTGAGAGTATTTAAATATTTCAAAATTCTTGAAATAGCGTGCATACTATATCTCAGATAGCGCCCTTTGCGTTGTGCGTTTATGTCAATTGTGATTGCACAGGTGTAAGCCTGAAGTTGTAATTTAAGCTATAACTAGTGTGTTGAAGTTTTTAAGATGTTGTGCTGTCTGTTTTGTCCCGATATACAATTACATGTGTGTGTAAGTTGGGTGATGCAAACTTTTGAATTATTTGTTCCTTCATTGGATAATTAAATATTTTTTTCGACTGTTACTGTTTGTATTTGTTGTTGTCCGTTTTACTACATTTAGATTGAGGTATGCAGCGAAGCTTACAAGGTAGGTGTTGATTTATTTTGGTAGCTAGGTTTGTTTTTTTTTGTGTAAGTAACGACATGGTACTTAATTATGGTAGGTTTTTCCGGGTTATGCCGTGGTCGTCGATTTGAACTTGACGTTTCGCTGTTCATGCTGTCAGCTTCTTCAGAAGTTTTCTAAAGACTGATGTTGGTGCCTTTTGCTCCTGGTTATATACCGAGGAGTCGTTATCGTTGGCTGCTCATGTAGATCTTGTATGTTATTCGGATTTATCGTTTTTCCGCTTGGTTGCCCACGTGAAACTTGTTTATGGGTGGATTGGTTTTGTAGAGCTACCTTCCATGTGTTACTAAGGCGATAGCCGTCTTCTCGATTGAAATTGTTTGGATTTTTAATAATTTCTAGGGATTCCCGAATAACACGAGGGAAGTATTTTTTAGTTCTGGCTAGTATGTTTACGGAGTCGTAATTTATTCTGTGATCTGCTGGTCCTAATAAGTGTTCTGCGATGGCTAATTTTTGTATATTTCCAAGTCGTGTGTGGCTCTGGTGTTCTTTTATTCGACATTGGATGCTTCTTCCCGTCTGTCCGATGAAAGATTTGCCACAAGTACATTGGAGCTGGTAAACGCCTTCTGTCTGTATTCTGGGCAAGGAATCTTTGTTGGAGGGGATCAATTGTTTGACCTTCCTTATTGTACCATAGCGGACTCCAATGTTCTTTTTATCTAATACCTTTCTTATTCTGTCGGTTACTCCGGCGATGAAAGGAAGGCAGGCGTAATTAATAGGTTTAGGTTTAGGTTCTTTCGGTTTTATGGTATATTGGCACGCTTTCTTGATGTTTCGTCGACTGTAGCCATTCCTGAGTAAGGCTTCTTTCACATGACTCAATTCTTGTGGTTTACTGTCCTCGTCACAGATAGCGTTGCACCGATGAATAAGAGTCTTGATCAATGATCGTTTTTGTTGGGGATGATGATGAGACGAAGCAAACGTCAAGTTCAAATCGACGACCACGGCATAACCCGGAAGAACCTACCATTATGGACAACGGCTGTGAAAGCCTGCATTCGACTATGGTACTTAATTCTTTTATTAATCTACTGGTCAACTATAAAAGTCCAAAGTATTTCTTAGCCTAATCCTTACATCAAGCCATATTCTGCCGAGAATTAAAAGAGCTAGCTGAGGCCTTGTCAACCGCTTCGTTCAGAACGGTACATGTTATTAATAATAAACCAACTAGCTTTCTGCGTTGTATATTTAAATATTTTTTAATACAACTGAATACAAGATATAGTCTTATAAAATGTAGAAGTGTCAAAAAATCATATGTATAACTCTGGAGTAAAGGGTCATTCCCTCCCTTGGATGATTACTGCTCTCGTTAGTGCTCGAGCATTAAACTACATCTGCGAGGGAATGATGCACTTTCCTCCCTAGTACGTAATACAAATAGCTATTAACATATTATGTGCTGCCATATAAATCGCTACATTAACGGAGTTACCCAATTTATGCACTACTTAAATTCCATACTGTATATTCTCTATAACTCGTTATAACACATTCTGAAAATAATGCATTACTTTACAATCTTGAAAATGATGCATTACTGTACAAATTTTAGACTGGAGAGTACTTCTTTATAGGACGATTTAAGAAAATTGACGTTTTGCTTGGTTTGAAATATTTGTTGACTGTGGTTACCAACGAAATCAACTACAGATACCTCTACATTTTTACGAAGGCTTAATGCTTGTTTGTTACTGTAATGTTTCAATATTTAGGTAAAATCAAGAAGAAACACAGAACACAGGTACCAAAAAATGTGTGCGTTTCATCTGCAAACGCCCTTTACAGGACTTGTACACATCCTGCAAAGATGTTATTTCCCGATTTGTTACGTAACGTAGAATATTTACTATTACAAAAATGCTTATTCTGAGTCGACTTGACCGGGTTGATGGCAGTGCTTCGTGGAAGGCAAACCCATCATAAATTAAAGCTGCCGTGCTATAGCAGGTATCACTTGATGGCCTGTTTTGACCACAAAGTGGTTCTATGAGCCCTCTTTGCCCTTAGGCCGGGTACGTTTGCAATTGAAAGCAAAAATTGACAGAGTGATCCTTTTCGTTTCAACTTCAATCAAGTTTCAATGATATTACTTAGCTATGCAACCAAACAATCGTATCGCATTTTTAAATGTCTCGGCACTACGATCACCCTCTACAATTTATTTTGCATATAACATGGAAATTCCATGCCCTTAATGTTTTCTTCAGCCGCCCTCACTTGTGCATGGATTGAATATTCTTCTGATTAGTACAGTGCAGTACATCATTAAAACTTCAAAACACACGGAACTATTGGCGCTACTAGAAAATCTGGTACTCCAAGAAACTTCACGGCCAGATGGTAAATCTGTTATCCCTTATAAGCACAAAAAAGGGGTGGTAGAATAATACTTACGTTAGTTGCTCAACGAATCGAAGAAGCATTCAAAGCACCAAATTGCCTCACTCAGCCAATGCCTAGGCGAGTCATTACCAATCGCTAATTAGGGGTCGCCGATCAGCTGCAGCCGAAGACGGCCGTGGGTTCATTAGATGGGGGGATGGCGCCACCAATTTAAAGGATAACAACAAAAATAACACAGAGCCAAACCCCCTAATTCAGCGATTGATAGATTACGCTCCAGCTAAATTGGAACACTGTGGACTTAATAAAACGGCGCAAAACTGAAGTCAAACAATTAAGTGCAGGGGAGACAAATTCGTTTTATTCATTCGTAAAGCCGGACACACATAAAATACATATAAGTAAAAGTTTAGGGCCGATGTAAAAGCATATAAATGCCCCAAGGATCCTTGTTTACAGAATGGGGTGGCCAATTAAAACACCAAATCATCAAAATAGGGGAAATTCCTAGAAGCTCCCGAGGAGTGACGTTAATATAAAATTGAAAATTACAAGCGGGCAACCGCCCCAGAAATTTCTATAGCGTGGTACACGTAACAATTAATATCACAATTCGTAGCTAAAGTGAAAGCTACGGCGAGGGGAAGCCTCGTACTTTACAGATTAAAATAGGTGACCAAAGTGATGCGTCCAGACCATGATATAAATATCTCGCGCTAATTTCAATTTAGAAACAGATTACTTTCCTGCCTCCTTCATCGATTGAGGCACATAAACGCGTACAGCCAGGCTCACTCGCTAACCACCGTAAGCACAATTAATAGAGCAGCAAGGTTACAATGAGCTGGTGCGAGGCCGTCTTAGCGTTGATAACATTGCAGGAACGGGCTTCTGTGGGCTTGATGGCTTACCCAGGGAGGACAGTAGCTCGTCAATTAAGCACGCCGAGATAACGCTATCACAGATCGCAAGTCGGGGTTCTCGAAGTTTTTATTTGGGACCCATAACGTGGTGGGGAACTAAATTATTGAAATAAACGTTAGCAGGCAATCGAAAAGGGGCTGAAAACGGTCATACTCACACTAAATTCTACAAATGTTTTGCTCGGGAAATTTTGGCGTCAAAAAAAGTCTGCACCAGGCAGTATCTCCATATTTATATTCAGAGGAATGTCGAGACGCGTACAAATCCTCTAACCAAAGGGTGAGAAGTGCCTAGAAATCAATAAGCACCTTCTCCAAAATCGCGACCTCGAACAGCGCCAAAAACTTCCAACAACCTTATTCGATCGAACGCCCGGACAAGATGTTAAATTTTCGCGTCGCGAACGTTCAACAATGTGCAACGGCGGCGTATCAACAATGCGCAATATCCGGACGCAATTAAAAAAATGACGAACATACAGTAAAGCGAAAATTGACGGTAACACATCGTTAACAAAAATATGAAAGTTACAGAAAAGCAACTGCTACCATAAAAAATTAGTGAAAAACAAATAGATAAAAACGTGTCTCTCCTAACCTGCAGCGTAAGAGTTTGGCTACAAATTTTACAAGGTAAGAGTTGATTACATTTTCTTGCATTTTGACCTTCTTATTCAAAGATATTTATTAGGTGAAATTATACAAAATCAGATATGTAGGAGTTTATTACCATTTATTAAATATTTTTTAAAACAATTGTCATTCAAACATTTATCACATTTATCAAATACAATTACTTTTAATGTATACATACCAATACATAGTATATCAACTTAATTTACACTTCTACCTTAAAAGTACTATTAAACTATGGACAAACGGATTTGGCTTCAGTAAAACTAAATATTCAAATACGAGGTACTTGCAAATAGCTTTATATCAAATCATTTTCATAAAGATCAAGATATCGGAAAGTACTTTTTACTTGTTGTAAAAGAATCTATACTGCATGCTACTTTTCTTTTTATACCGTTATACACTATTTTTTAAGTGTGATGCACCATTTAAACATAAAACGTGTCTAACAGCAAGTGCAGCATAAAGAAATGCCAATGGTAAAGTTAGATAAGGATCTATGTGATCTTTGTATGGCCTGTACTACGCATGATATGCATTGTCAGATCTATTATTTACCCACATCGTTTTGCCCACGTTATTTATCAATGTAGATTACTCGATTTTGGCTATAGTATGATTTATGATTTGTTTTCACTTACAAGAATGATTATCGAATTTCCTTATATTGCATATCCTGTCAGACACACAGCATATGTTGCATACTAATTTGCAGTAACCCTGAATTTTTACATCGTCCTATTTCACACAAAGATCCTTCCAATACCTTTATCAACAGCAGTTTTACGTTGTAGAGCAATTTACAAGCATCTTGCATACGAGCTCACAGTACAGTCACATGTTCCTTCTTAAATTATAATATACAAAACGTAGTACAGGCAAACCTCGCCGTTTGCGGCTTTGCGGTTCGCTGATTTGATTTTACGCGGGCACCTTCGCGCTCCCTTTTCTTTGCCGTTCGCGGATTGCTTTTCCGTCCGCGGATGGAATTTCCAACTGTTTCAACTTTCACACATCAACGGCCGGTCACTAATCTGACGTTAACTTTAATTTGCTGTTAAAAATAAACAAAAGTGCATAAAAATTTGTTACTAATGAATAAGATGTCATAAGCGCCAACGTTTTGATGAGTTTTTTTTTATTTTAACAGCGATTTAAAGTTAACGTCAAATTAGTGACCTTTATAAGTAAATAAAGCAGACATATGCGGTTTATGTCATGAACACCTAAATAACATTATTTATCACAAACTTGTAAACACACTAATCGAGCCTATTCCTTTGAATCTCTTATTACCAAATTGGACCTGAAATAAATTGTAAAATTATAACTTGAATAACAAATGGACATTCGAGCTCTAGATTCAAGTGGCAGACTTATGTTACGTATGGAATTTTATTTCAAGCTTTACTGTCTTCTCGAGCGTTTTTGCCGAAATTTTTTGAGGTTGCATAGTATAAATAAATCTAGTTTATGGAACCTAACCCCGTTTTTATCATTATGTGTTTACTTGCGCATCGCGGTTTTGGGCTTCGCGGTTTTGCGCCATTCTCCTGGAACGTACCCCCGCGAATGGCGAGGTCTGACTGTACTAATACAGTTCAATCCTTTTCACTTTGACAAATTAATAATTTTCACTTTTTGATTAAGGTTAACTATAAAAATAATAATAGCGCTTTTTAACATCTATCATTTTTGATGGCTGGATTGAGATCATTGAAGTACGTATGGGCCATTGCATCATCAGCTGACATCCTTTGCATAGGATTGCAAACTAACAATCTCTGAAGAAGATCACGACCTCTGCTACCCAATTTCGGAACAACCTAAACATTAAAAGTTCCACATAAAAAAACAATACAAATACAAAGACCTGTATTCTTACCTCCTACCTATTAAATTATTAATAACTATATCAAGTTTAACTAAATAAAGAGAGAGATGCTTTTAAAAATCCCAATAAGTAAAACATGACTTGTCACCGTTTAAATGTGCATTTTTAGTAGATCAATGTAAAATGTTGTAACAAAATATTCAAATCTTCTCAGAAAAGAAATGTCTATTGAATTTACTTACACCCTACACAAATATTACGTTAAGCTTATGATACACTCATATTTTGACATTTTGGGTAGAACTAAAACATCCCTGTTTACTTTGTTAACCAAGAGAAAATAAAACATTTTTGCAAATGCATTTTACAAAATATAGTTCTAAGGAAACTTCCGTTGCATGTAATTGTGATGTCAAAATCCGTACCACCATAATAATAGAAAACTAAATTTTTGCATACAGCAAAAAACATATACAGTGTGTCTCATTGACTACACAAAATTAACATCGGGAAATTATGGAAGGATCAACTATTGCTGTGTCTGTATCTAAAAAAGTGATTGTCACAAATGAAACGGCAGGTAGTTGAATTAATCAAATTTACATTACCATCAGATTGCTGTTATTTTTAGAATTTTCTGGCACAATACAACTATCACCATTTATTTTAAATAAATAGTATTTAAAGATAAATAATGTGGTATAGTAATTACCTTGTATAATTAATATTCAGTATAAAAGCATAAGTATTTAGAATTTACGCAAGCAAAAATAAAATAGAAAGTAAGGTTAAGGTTTAGTGTTAGTGGGTAAACAAACATAAACCATTTATTATTTTATAATAAAGTTTTTGTACAAACAAATATGGATAACTTTCAGTAATACAACAGAAAGCTTAACAGTTTGTATTTTAAAATGAAATTATTAAGAGAAACACAACAGATAAGCACTAAAATTCAATAACACTAACAGGTACTAATTAATTAAATGTTCAAACGTATTCCCATTGATTAGTTGACAGTAGCTTAATCTGTTATAAAAATTACGACGTACATTTCGTAATGTTTGAGGGGTTATGTTAAAACATGTCTCCGTAATAGAGTCCTTTAGAGATTCTAAATTTGCTTGCCTTCGTAAAGTGTAAATTTTTGATTTTAAGAAGCCCCATAAGAAAAAATCATTGGGTGACAAATCTGGAGACCTTGGAGCCCAGTTAATAGGGCCTCCACGACCAGACTATCTGTTGGGGAATACTTCGTTTAGGTAGTTTTGCACTTCTCTTGAATAGTGAGCAGGAGCTCCATCGTTCTGCTACCATACTGTGTTAATATTATCAACTACTGCAATAATAGCAGGAGCTATTTGATTTTGAAGCATATCTAAATAAATTCTGCTATTCAGGGTACCGTTGATGAAGAGCGGACCAGTTAAATTATGTGTCTGCACATACACACGTTTGACTCCAATATCAATAATTTTGACGATTTGGTTCTCCATTTAATGTAAATGTGCACTCGTCAGTGAAACAAATATTTTCTAAAAAATCTTCAGCATGACATTTATTAAACACTAAAGCTGATACTTTAGTCCCCGTAAACAGGGACTAAAGTAGCTCATTTAATCCCTAGGGACTAAAGTAAAAATGATGCTGTAACTATGGTAAATTTATGTACACACGAGGTTAGTAGGTAAGGTTTTGTTTGTCATTTGACACACACTGACGCAAAACTTAACCTGCAAATCTCGAATTTGACATATACTGACAATACACTTCAGTACTGCCAACTGATTCAGGCTATCCAGGACCTGCTGCAATTCAGTTTTTAATAAATTGTAATTGTCAGTTTCCAAATTGACAGATTCCAAATTTTGGAAATGTTTGATGATAATGTTCCCAAAAGTGCAAAAAATAGCGTTTATACCTCGGGACTAAATTGCCTAAATCCCTTGAGTGGTTGTTGCCCTCGGGCTTCGCCCTCGCGGGATTAAGTGGTGCACTTTAGTCCTTCATGATATAATATACTATCGAAAGATAAAAAAAAAACTGTTCCCGGGCTGTGGAAATTCAACGTATGAATATGACACTGTACGTCAATGTCAAATTTGAGGTTATCAGGTTAGGTTTTCAGTCAGTTTTGACACAAAATGACGCAAATCCTAACCTGATAACCTCGAATTTGACATTGACGTACAGTGTCACCAACATATTTTTCATACGTTGAATTTCCACAGCCCGCTGAGGAACAGTTTTTTTTGGATCTCTCGATATATGAGGTTGGCTGCACAGTTGCATGCATATTATTTTTTATTTAAATTTTATTAAGTGTCAAACGTGATAACTATAGGTATTTTTGAAAGATGCCGTGGAAGCATTTGGAAAGTCGTGCAAAGGAACTTGTTACTTTATTAATAACATATAACAGAAGCATGATCATGGGGGCTCTTTTATACCGTTGAATGCCATCAGGAAGGTAATTTGCAGTCTAACAGCCAGTCTTATCAAGGGCACTAATCTGACGTTAACTTTAATTCGCTGTTAAAATAAACAAAAGCGCATCAAAATTTGTTTACTAATGAATAAAATGTCATAAGCACTAAAGTTTTGATGCGCTTTTGTTTATTTTAACAGCGAATTAAAGTTAACGTCAGATTAGTGGTCTTTATAAGACCGGCCATTAGTCTTTTTAATTAGCTAATGTAAATATATAAATTTTATTTGGGCGAGTTGAGGCAGTATTAAATATCAGTATTTTAACAGTAAGCTCTATATCTCAGCCAATGAAATGAAATTTTGACTTCTTCACTCAAATAAGGCCACTTTTTAAACCTGTTACTTGCGTTGATAACTTCACCGAGGCTGCTGTTCGAAATATTCTGTTTATAAAACACCTGAATTCTATACATCACAACATACACAATTCACAATAGAAGTAGAGGAAAATGGTATTCTGTTTCTATACGTTCTGGTAAAATGCAAATCAAATGGTCGTTTAGGACATGCAGTCTATAGAAAGAAAACACACACGGATATCTAAATGCTAACTCACACCGTCATCCAATAGAAAAAGCAACAGTTCTCTACTTTGGCAACCAGAGCCCTTCGTATCTCAGATACAGAAAAGGAACATCTATTTGACTCTTTACAAAAGAATGAATACACAACTACCGCCATACGAAAAGCGCTAGACAAGACTATGACACAAAAGGCTAAAGAAGGCCTAGCATTTCTACCTTACGTTAAAGGCTCGACTGAAAAGATAAGACGTGTCCTGAAACAATGCAGCATCAAAACTGTGTTCACGACCAATGAACTTTAGGTAACGGTTTCAGATAAGTATAAAACAAAATTCCAAGTTTAAAAACTGCTAGTGTATATCACATTCCTTGTTCTTGCGGCTCGAGTTACATTGGACAGACTGGTCGTTCAGTTGATCTAAGACTTCAAGAACATAAAGGCGATTGCAAACACAAACGCATTACAAAATCAGCCGTAGCTGAGCATACATTTACAAATGGGCACACCTTAGAATTGAAACACGCCACAGTACTTGCCCGAATACCTCACTACTTCCCACGAGAGATACGTAAAGCCATAGAAATAAAAAACATTCAAATAATAGAAACAGGGAAGATTGTTTTAAGCTTAGTAAAATGTGAACTTCTATGATACACGATCTAAAGCATTACAACCACTGTGCGTCACACAGCCACGCCCCACGGATTACGCTGCACTTGAACGACCAATCAGTGTTACGTCGCTTCAAGTGGCTGGCACAAAGGACAATAATTAGCTCCACACCGACCGTCAGTTCTTAGTGTGATTTTCACTTTGATGAAGCAAACTGCAAGGTCTTACGAAATATAAGTGCACACCAACAAAGCCAAATCTGCCTAAGTATAATCTTTGCAACTTAGGTCCTGCCACCATCCATCTTTACAGTGCATCAGGATTGCGAGTTAGCCCTATTGCCCCACCATCCCCCTTTACAATGGAGTTTAATCGTTTTTAAGTGTTACTTATCAAATAATACAAAAATAACATAAGTCTATTTTTTATAGCATTATGTAACGGGCTAGTTTGTGTCACCTTGGTATTTAACAATTATCCTGCTAGTGTGAAACTAACGGGTGTTCATAAACAGTCGTCATCCCAGTTGCTTTGAAAAACAAAATGTTATGTCTTTGATTAATTCGTGCAACACAATGAAACGTCATTGAGTACTGTCATAGCGCATTTTTTCTCAATTTTAATAGACATACGTTTCTGAAGTCAAAACCTACTGGGATGACGACTGTTTATGAACACCCGTTAGATTGTATCCTATATATTGTATTGTTTAGGTTAAATCAAATCTAGCTTTAAAGTGAATGTTCCACATGCTCGAATAGGGAAGTGCAAGTCTGCTCAATGGTGCCTCAGTGTACTATTATTAGAACTGCATGCGACAGAGTGACACAGCTGCCTGGTGCAACTTCACGCTTTGGAGGTAGCGGGGCACAGTCACCCCCAATAGGCAACAGGTACGTTCATCCTAACAAAAGGGACGGCCGCGCAGAGTATTATAAAGTGCGATTGAGAATTTCTGTGTGGACCTGCATTAAGAGCAGTCGGCGCCTCGTTATTCTTGAGCCGAAATACAGCCTTGAGAGCCTATAACTACCTTGGAATCAACACCAAGGTACCGATAATCCTTCCATCGCCGAAAGCTGCTATTCTAACTTCAAAGGAACAGTCAATCTGTGTGAGATCATTTGGAGCAACTATAACGCAAGGTTAGTTCCTATAATTACATTTTACAAGCGAATGCACGGTCCAGGAAAATTGGGGAAAATCAAAGCCGTAATAAGGAAACACCTGCTACTGCAACAAATGGTGCAACAGCTTCAATGAGCAATTTCGCACCGAAAGCAACGGGCATGCTGCTGATCAGCACGTCAGAACAAAGCGCTGGCATCATCTTGTTGACACATCGCGTTAGCTGATTTTAAGCTATTGGAGGCAAGACCGCATTAAGTGGATTTGTGTGCGAGGGTACGATTTGTTTTAGACTTAGCGTTGCGCATTGACGCTTCGCAGCTACTCGTAGTGATGCTGCTTCGATTTCCTGCTGGAGATGCTCCGCCAGGTGCAGACGTTGATTGGGACGTTCTTACAGCCTCCGTTGACCACTTGCAGTGCCAATCTCTAGGCTCCAATGACTAATTTGCTCGTAATCGAACTTCGGAATTTTCATATGCTCGCTGCCGAACCTCAGCCACAGATGGGATTGGGAAATTTTATATTTTAATGTGGTGGAAACTTCCACAAACACTGTCACAGGTACTCTGAGATGGGCACAATACAATGAAATACCTACTTTTTAACTGGTAAAATGCTCGTTTATTATTATAAAATTGTAGTTAAATATGGAGCACAAATTCGACAAACTTCAAATAAAAAATTAATTCAATTGTTCTGTTTTAAATAAAATAGCATCAGGTTGCTAAGTTACTGTTGATTTTCTTATGTTAATGGAAATTAATTTTGATAATGAACGGTTACAAATGGAAGTAAATTTGAGTACATAATTAATATTTACAATTTTCTTAAACCTTATAATTAAAATTGTTCGATAGCGTTGCACACACAAACGTTATTTATTTATTATTGTCACTGCTCTGCTCTGAACTATTGCACTTTATTTTTAAATACACTGATTTTTGAGGTCGCTATTTTCGCGTCACTATCTTTTCTCTTCTGTTGCCTTCTAACATTGCTCTTTGCAATTTTCTATATTATATTATGCTTCATCTTGCTTTACCTTTCTGCTTTGCTCACTATTTTCACTATCTTTTGCTTTTACTTAACAACTATGCTCCTTTTAAAATGCAGCTAACAAACCTTTTGTGTCAAATACATTTTTGGTGGTCTGGCTCTACATGTGCACAAACCTTTCATTTTAGTTATATTAATTTTGCCTTTGCGTGCCTTTCTCAGACTAAATTCTACTTTTGGCATCTCATTATCAATACATTTAACATTTTATTTTAGTTTAAAATTGCAATTATACGAAATATCCCAACTCGCAATCACAATGCTTTGGAAGTGTTTTTTCTAATTATTATAAAATGATATGAAGGCATCTCTGCTAAAAGCATGACAGATCACATTCCTATAAAATTACAGTTTAATCGATAAAGTCGAGAAAGGTCGAGCAAGTCATGATTATAATGCAAAATGGGAGTGTCTATTTTGATTTCAACCAATAGAAATGGTTGTTAGTTTTTGTTGCTATGGGTATTACTACCGAAATTGATAGATTTTCGATGCAGTAGAACAAACATACAACAGCCAAATAGATGTTAACACATCAGAGTACTCGACTACCAATTAATAAGTCTAATGAGGAAAGTTTTCAAAATATTGCTAAAAATAATCCATAGCAGGATATACAAGCAATATAAAGAACACCTGAAATAAATAATTCGCCTTCGTGTTTGCACAACATTTTGTTTAAAACTCGGTAAAAACTACGGAGACATTTGATATGCTTAGGAGACGACTGTGTACGTCAAACACAATGCTGTTTGTGGTTCAAGCGTTTTAAAGCAGGAAGACCAGTGTAGATCCCCAATTTAGACGTCCATCCACGCCATCGGACGGTGTTCATGTAAATACAGTTCGCGCTGTGATTTGTAGAAATCGCCGTTTAACCATTGGAGAAGTTGTTAAGAAAGTGAACATGAGTATAGGACCATGTCATGCAATTTTGACGAAAAAATTGAGATGCATTGCGTCTCCACAAGATTCACCACTCTTTATTCGCCAGTATCAGACATACCGAAACAACCATTGTACCCCAACCACCCAACTCACACATTTGTCCCCGCAAATCCTGTTCCCAAAGTTGAAGAAATCTTTGAAAGGACGTTGTTTTTAAACTATGAAGGATATTCAGGAAAATACAACACAGGAGCTGCGCGCCATCCCAGAAAACGAGTTCCAGGGAGCATTCCAAAAATGAAAACAATGTTGAGATTGATCTATCGTAGGTGGAGGAGACAATACTTAATGAAATTATACCATAAGAAATACAGTTTTTATGGTAAAAGTTCGCTCTTTAATTGAACACACCCCGTAGTTAATTGCGCTTTGATTATGAAGCGACAATGAAGCCCATTGAATTTAATATCTGAAATAGTGTTTTATGTATGGAATTATCAGCACATATAAAAATCTAAATAAAAAGTAAAATGCATTCAAAAAATCAAATCAAAGACAGGTTGAGAGCAGGAATTAACTATTTTTATGCCAATAGCAAAATAATAAAAATAAAACTACTCAGCTTACCTGTGTAAGACTCATACTGGGTTGATACAGAGGAAATGGTTTGTAGTCGGGAAGTTGAGTCATTCCACTCCAGGTTTCTTCTGTTGGTGTCCCAAGTAGTTTGAATATCCTCCGCAATTGATCATCAACATCGGAACCAGGAAACAATGGCCTACCTGTAATTAATAGTATTTTTTATATATAGGTATTCTAATTTGTGTCAAATTAATTGTAGGACTATGTTAACACGACAAAAATTGTATGCAGGTGAACTTTCTATACGCAACATTAACTCAATTGTTACCATTAATACAGTTCCCTTCGTTTGCAGTTGTCATATGTGGTAATACAAATAATTGAACAAATTTGAAATTTGTATCAAACAAATTGGTTTAAATGAAGAAAAGAAAATAATTCGTTGAAAATCGCAATCTTTCCATCGATGGTTCTGACTGTGATTCAAAATTTCTTATGTATCGTGTGTTCCAAAAAAATCTCATTTGCAGCATGCCATGACCAAACTGAAGTTTGCCGTAACTTGAGATATACCCATTGATGCAAATGAACTACCGAGTCAGCTAGAACTAAATTACATCTTCACCTTGAATTATTTTCCTAAAAATATACAAAACAATTTTTATTGACCGTTATGATTATTACACTCGTTGTTGTGTACATGTCATCTTATTTTCCATTTTGCTTGAAACAATTAAACTGCATGCAGTGTAAACTTTTACCTGTCACAGTGACAGATGTTTTCCTAAACAAATTGTAATCCGACATTCACCTACAGACTTAAGACATTACTAGATTTTCTATCTTTTTTTCCAAGGATTACCCTAAATGAGTTTTGTTTGAAACACACGATATAACTTATCCTTGTGTCTAAGGTGAAGTTAAATGTAGACTTAGTTAAATAAGAAACAAACCGCTGCATCGCAAATGCTTACTATAATCTAGTAAACTTCTAGAATCTTTGTTTTATTTTCAATACAGACTAGTTGAATTAAGGTTTAAAAAACTAACATATTTACGATTATAATTGTTGGGATAACGCATATTTATTTAATCGAGTCTGTCATGGAGTGGTTTACACAGATTGAGAGAATAATATTAACATAACAATCGCAAAAAAAACAAAAGGGTTGGCCATTGATAATAATACACTTCAATCAATTAAATTTTTACATATGATGTAATATGTTAACGGTGATTGTGTGGTGACAGTTACTACATTCTAAAGTATGCAGCAACAATAATATTCTTAGCCAGGCTCGATAGCTCAGTGGTTAAGCATTCTGCTTACGATCTAAGGTCACGAGTTCGATCCTCGGTCCCGGTGAGGTTCTTAAAAATAAAAAATGCAGATTAAAGTATCTACGGAATACCATAATTTGGAATTGATGTAAAGTCGAGGGGCCCATGGTACTACGATGTGTAGCATGTTAGAACTCCTTAGTCTCAGCAAAATTCTAAGTAGGTTTTTGACAATATGATCAAAGCAGTCGGTGTCTAAGGTACCTGGTACTCTGCATGCCTAGACCTTGTCCATTAATAAACAAACAATAATTTACTTATCGGTGGCCAACACTTATATTTTGCATCTTGTCAGTCACCCTGCCTAACTTGTTGATTTATACCTGCATTAGCGAGTTCTGCAAAAATACATCCCGCTGACCACATGTCAATAGATGTTGTATATAATTTGGCACCAAATAATACATCTGGAGGCCTATACCACAGTGTAACAACTTCAGCTGAATAGCACTTGACTGGTATACCGAAAGCTCTTGCTAAACCGAAATCAGCCAATTTTAATTCCCCGTTCTTGTTAATTAACAAATTCTGTGGCTTCAAATCTCTGTGTAGGACATTATGACTGTGGCAAAAAGCTAGTCCTCGCAATAGCTGATACATAAACGATTTCACTACGTCCAAGTCTATATCACCGTTAAGACTATCGAAGTACTTTTTGAGATCTTGATCACAGTGTTCAAATACTAATGTCAACTTCTTGTCACTGTGTAGCACATCGTATAAACGTACGATATTTTTATGTTTCAGTTCTTTGAGCAAACAAATTTCTCTTAAGGCCGAAGATGGAACACCTTCATCGTCATCATCTAATCGAACTCGTTTCAACGCTACGATTTCATGGCTTTCTCTATTTTTCGCTTTAAATACTGTGCCATATGTACCTTCACCTATTTTTTCTAGTTTTTCATATTTTTGCATTTTAGTTTTGAAAACGATTTAACACCGACAGAAACTTAACCTTAAATTTTAATTCTTTAAACAAATATGAAATTAGCCCATTTTATTTCAGCGATTATACGAAGTACGTGCAAAAAGATAATCAACAATGACCATTAATTGCATTCACAATTACAAACAATATACAAGGTGTTAATTAAGTACGTAGACAAACTTTAAGGGGTGATTCCTTGATCAATTCTAAGATAAAAAGTTTATACAAACATGGGACCTAAACGGCTTCGTTTTCGAGATACAGGGTGTTAAAGTTTAAACAAAAATTATTTTTTTTTCAAAAATTTGGAAAACGGCTAGTGGTATTCTAATGAAACTTGGTGTAGGTTAGTATTTCATAAAGTGGCATTGTTCGTTCAAAACAAATTTAATTTATTTCCACCAGTGGAGTGCATCGGGGCGACCGCAGTTACCTTATTTTAGAAAAATCTGGTACGCCACTGTTTTTTATAAAAAAAGTTTTGTAGGTATTGTAAGATTGTTTTTTATTAAATAACATTTTTTTAAAAGCTTCTTTAAACTGTATTTTGAAAACGAAGCCGTTTAGGTCCCATTAACGTCCAATGAAATAAATTGCTGTTACAGATTTTTACATTTTTCTCGTAAAAGGTTTATTCTCTCAAAAAAATAAAAGATACATCTTCTGTATAGTTTCAATGGGTAAAGCATTGACTAAAAAACAGTGGCGTACCAGATTTTTCTGAAATAAGGTAACTGAGGTGGCTTCGATGCACGCCACTGGTGGAAATAAATTACATTTATTTTGACCAAATAATGCCACATTATGGAATACTAACATACACCAAGTTTCATTACAATACCTCTAGGCGTTTTCCAGATTTAAAAAAAAAATCTTTGTTTAAATTGCAACACCCTGTATCTCGAAAACGAAGCCGTTTAGGCCCCATGTTTGTATGAACTTTTCGTCTTAGAATTGATCAAGGAATCACCCCTTAAAGTTTGTCTACGTACTTAATTAACACCCTGTATGCAGGGTGTTATTTAAGTACGTGGCCAAACTTCAAGAGGTAATTCTTTGAGTGATTCTAAGACGAAAAGTTTGTATAAACATAGGTCCGGTAATGCTTCGTTTTCAAGATTCAGGGTGTCAAACTTTTTTTTTTAAATCATTTTTTCGTAAAAATTTTAATAATCCGTCAGCCGATTTTGTTGAAATTTGTCAGTGTTATTTATGGTAGAAAGGGGCTAATTTATCCCTAACTAGATTAAAATTATTAAGTTCAGTGGCGTCCCGGGGAGCACCGTAACCAATATTTTTGACAAAAAAAAATTTGGGCCACTGACTTTTAAAACTTTTATTTTTTGTCGCATAAAGCAGCTAAAAATACAACTTTTTTATCTCTTTAATTTTTTTCGTATCTTGCTTCGTTTTCGAGAAAAAACTAAAAACCAGTTTATTGGATGTCATCGCTTTGTTGCATGAAAAAAAAAATAACTACGCAACTAGCAAGAACTGTTTGTAGAGTACCTGTTAAAGTGGTTTTTATTTATGATTTAGCAGTTAAAACTATACGAAAATTTAAAAAAAAATCAAACAAGAAAAACGCTTTATTAAAATCACACTTAAACAAATCGTACGCAATTTTTTTTTAGTAAAAAAATTTTACAATAACAGAAACTTATAATATCTGCTGAAAATGTCCTCCTTCAACTTCAATGCAAGCATAAGCTCGTCGTAACATCGATTGCCGAACACGTTGAAATATTCCCGGCGTATATCTTATCTGATTACATGAATCCCGTATCCGTTGGATTAATTCTTCTTCAGTGTTGACAGGAGTTCTATAAACGAGGGATTTTAAATGCCCCCAAAGAAAAAAATCTAACGGATTTAAATCCGGTGACCTGGGTGGCCATGAATGTGGACCCGCGCGACCGCTCCAGTTTTCTCCATAAGTTGCATCCAGAAATTGACGTGCTACTAAGCTAAAGTGAGGTGGGGCCCCATCGTGCATAAACCACATTGTTCTTCTTTCTGCTAGTAGGACATCTTCTAATAGTTCAGGTAACACAAATTCCAGAAAATGACGATACTCTTCACCATTTAATCTCGGGGGTAAAAAAGAAGGTCCAATGAGATAATCACCTACAATACCAACCCAAACATTCACGGAAAATTGTTGTTGATAATTATTTTCTATAACCACATGGGGATTTTCTTCAGCCCAGATATGATTGTTATGAAAGTTCATAATTGAATTTCGAGAAAAACATTCTGCATCGGTAAACAAAATACTGGATAGAAATGTCGGAGATGCTACCTGTTGCAAAAGCCAAGTACAATAAACAACTCGTTGGGGAAAATCGGCATGTAATAACGCTTGAACACGCTGTATGTGGTAAGGATACAGTTGATATTCCCTTAAAATCTGCCATACAGTAAAGTGAGAAATGTTTAATTGTTGTGCAATTTTGCGTGTACTTGTATCGGGACTACGCTCAACTTCATGTAAAACTGCTTCATCCACCTCAATTGTTCTTACTGTTGCAGGTCTCCCAATAACAGCAGCCGACCTTTGAAAAGTGCCTGATTCGCACAGCCTTTCATGTATTCTTACAAATGTTTGTCTATTTGGTACAAGGCGATGAGGATATCTCTCTTGATAAATTGCCTTGGGTCATTCCATAAACAAAATGCATATCGGCCATTTCTGCGTTTGTAAATTGAACCATTTTCTAATATCAGTAACGAATTGTATAGCTTAAAACTCTTAAAAACACTTCAAATAATTATGACGCACGCACACACGCACTGTTTAAAGTTAAGTTATGTCAAAGTCAAATTTGTTTGATCAATTTTTTTTCCTTCCACGGCACTCTCAATTTTTTGTTACTTTCAAAACATTGCAGTAATAAATAACTTTATGCATTTTATGTTTATTTGTTTTATCGAAAACAGTTCATCTGAGCGAAAAAATTCAAAAGGTGACTGGTGTAATTTTAATTGCTTAATCATAAATAAAAATAACTTTATTGCATATCCATGGACAGCAAAAAAACATTTTTAATAATTAATAAAACACAAAAAATATTTTTTAGCTAGCATTAATTTTTATAACAATTTCTAAGACTAAAATAGACTATTGATATAAAAACAAAAATAACAGGTACACCCCAGTTTTTGATAGTTTGGTAGTTTTAATTTTTTATTATGTTGTCCCACGGACATGCAATAAAGTGATTTTTATTTTTTTTTCTCGAAAACGGAGCAAGATACGAAAAAATAAAGAAACAAAAAAGTTGTATTTTTACCTGCTTAATGCGAAAAAAATATAAAAGTTCTAAAGAAGTCAGTGGCGCACATTTTTTTGTCAAAAATATTGGTTAAGGTGCCCCCCGGGACGCCACTGAACTTAATAATTTTAATCTAGTTAGAGCTAAATTAGCCCCTTTTTACCATAAATATTATTGACAAATTTCAACAAAATCGGCTGAAGGATTATTAAAATTTTTACGAAAAAATGATTTTTTAAAAAAAGTTTGACACCCTGTATCTTGAAAACGAAGCATGACCGGACGCATATTTGAGTTCGCTCGATGCTACAGCGCAGTCCGTGAATGCCAGACTCTGATTGGTCCGTGGTGCGCCGCGCAATGCTTGGTCAATGCCTCGTTTTTCTTTAAGGCAATAAGTAAAATGATTGTTCAATAGATCTAATACCGCTTTTGTTTACACCCGGACTAGCTCTGATACGTACCTACTGTCAACACCTAATTGCAACTTAAAATTGAGTAACATTCCAAAAATAATATGAACATAATACAATTGAAAACAAAATTTAGGTTATAACAAAAATAAATTTTCATAGATCTTTTGAAGTACATCAACACAAACTGCAGTAGCTTTGCAAGAAAATAATATAAGCAGCGACTCCAACAAGTATTAAAAGACGACGAAATTCAAAATAACAAATAAGTATAACTACTTATTTATTGTTTCATACAATTCAGCTTAAGTAGTTTCTGAATAGGATGATTTCTTAACACCAAAACAGGGTAAATCTTGTCTGTTCATCTATAGACAGATAGATATTTAATGGTGCTAATATGCAACAAGTGCACTTACGTAAGTCAAAAAAAAGATTACAATAAAATTAAAACTAATAAGAATCATCGGTTCAAATTCAAACGTCATTCAAGAAGGATACGAAGTTGGCTACCAATCAGAGCCCGGCATTCCCGGTCCGCGTTGTGGCATCGAGCGAACTCAAATATGCTAGATATGCTAAAAATTTAGTTGGCGGTGAAAATATACTGTTTAAAGTTGAAAAACAAAACAAAGCATTCACCGCCAACTAAATTTTTAGCAAGCCGTTGAAAGTAATATTC
Source organism: Agriotes lineatus (assembly GCA_940337035.1). Classification (NCBI taxonomy): domain Eukaryota; kingdom Metazoa; phylum Arthropoda; class Insecta; order Coleoptera; family Elateridae; genus Agriotes; species Agriotes lineatus. Next base: position 27,684 of record CALNHX010002890.1, on the reverse strand, counting down.
TCAAAGTTTATTTTGGTATAGTGAAGTTATTTTTCAAAACTGCCATATCAAGTGCTACATCGTTGGATTTTACACAAAAACATCTTTCTAATGATGGTACTTTCGACCCCCATTTCAATTTAAAAAAATAATCAAGTTGGCCGTGCTGCAGTCGTAACGATCGATAAAAAAATTGGAACCACGTCAACCACGAATATTAGTAGAAAACCGTATGTTTTACTTCTATACCAAATTTCAGAGTTCTATCTATGGCCGTATTCAAATAATACCACCGTTTCCATACTTAATTTACGCACTGTACAAATAACTGTATTTCTTCAAACATAGAGCAGTCCAACATATTAATGTTTAATCACACGCCACATTTGAACAGACGTTTTTATAAATAAACAGTACAAAAATTCGTCTACCAGCAGCGTTGCCAAATCTCCAACAGCATGGCTTGTAAGTGTAGGAGGCAGTGGATTAATAATATCGCCGGCTGACTGAAGAACAAGAACGTTTGACGTCCGGTTTGACAAGTAATTCAGGTGTATATTTTAACTAGAAATGTATCTGCCCTAAAACTGAATTAGAGTATTTTTATTTCAATTATAATATAATTTACATAAGCTAAAATATTAACTCCTATAGCCCGTTCAGTAAACATAAAAACACAAAGTGACCTTTGATTTCTATAATTTAATTAGTGTACTTCCAAAATACATTTTTGTCTAGGAATGTACTTACAAAAAAAATTTACTAAAACGCATAGGTTAGGGATGAGGCATTTATTTATGAACTGTCATAAATGTTATAACTAACTACTTCTAAGGATGTTAAACAAATACTCGGTTGGATACTATTGATGTAGCATTTATTAATAGGTATTTTTATTACATTTTCTAAAAGTTCAGGCAAGAATTTCTAGAATAATAGGTACTTTGACACTAAAATAATGAGATTTATTAATTGTCATTGATTGTCATTTTTAAATTCAAAGGCGCCTTAATGCAGGTGTGGAAATCTTTGCAAAACAAAATACAGAATTCCTAGCACAAAAATTTTATGTAAAGTACGTGTTTTTTCCTATAAAAATTTTCAAGGTCAAAGAATTTAGGGTTTATGTTGGCATAACTTGGATTCCTTTAAAAATATTATGTTGGTGAAATTTGTTTTAGTAACTTTATAGAACTAAAAATTGGTGGAAAATTTAAAATCTGGCATTAAAGTTCTATGTACATCAAAAGCTCTTGCTAATCTTTCGTAAACGTCTTCTTCTGGTGTGTTAGGATGCAGATCCAACAGTTCTTCTGAACACTTCAGAAATGTTTTTTTTACATGTAATTTTAAAAAATTCCGTTTTTTACGCGTATTCAGTTTCAAAAAAGAAAATCTGACAATTTAATTTTAAATGTCAAAATGACACAAGTCGCTTACAGAAAAACCTGACGAAAATAAATTTTCTAATAATTTTTAAAAAGCAGTTTTGCCAATCTTATCTTGACCTTGAAAATTTTTATAGGAAAAAAACGTACTTTATATGCCAACTTAAAGAAATAGTTAATGTTTTTGTGTTAAGGAATGGTCTATACAGTACATATTTTTGATTGATTAGTAGAATTTCAACTATTTTTTGGTTGCACATTGTATACCAAGAATTTGGTGATTTTGGTAGGCAAAATTTGGCTAAACTGATTGACGTGTTTATAATGTTGTAAGGGTGGCTAACTTCATGTCTGTGTGCGTGTCTGCAATTGCCGGTTTGCAAGGTTAAAAATTCACATTGTGAAGATTTATTGAAAAAAATGGCAAACATAACCGCCGTAATATCAAAATTTTATAATGAATACAGTGGCAAGACCCCAAAGAAGCTGAAGATTATTGATGCCTATTTGTTTTATATTTTGCTAACGGGCATCGTCCAGTTTGTTTACTGCTTGTTAGTGGGTACATTTCCCTTCAATTCATTCTTAAGCGGATTTATATCATGCGTGAGCAGTTTTGTCTTAGCAGGTAATACAAAAGTACATTACAGTTAGCCCTATAGTGTGTGCTTAGCCAAATGTAGTAAAAAGGTTTGTCAAGGCATTTTTCCCCTTGTTACTACAGTGTGTACCAGTTTAGGGATGTTAGATTTTCTATCTTCATCGGTATTGTTATAGACTCTTAACCAAACTAATTTTAGTATCGTTATGAGCTTTATTACCGCACTCAGTGCGGTAATGGATAGATATTACCGCACTCAGTGCGGTAATGAACATTACCGCACTCTTTTTGTATCAAGAAATACATTGAACCAGAATTTATTGATGAAGATAAAATATTGAACAATACACGTTTGCTTATGGCACTTAACGAGACTCGTTTGATTGCCGCAAAACTCGGCTCACCGCCTCGTTTTTGGCAATCAAACTCGTGTCGTTAAGATGCTCATAATCAAACTTGTATCGTTAATATCTATTATCTTCATCATTGTTGTTATAGACTCTTAACCAAATTAATTTTAGTATCGTTACGAGCTTCATTACCGCACTTATTCCGCTAATGGATATTAGGTAATTACCACACTCAGTGCGGTAATGGATATTACCACACTCCTTTCATATAAAAAAATACATTGAACCAGAATTTATTGATGAAGATGAAATATTGAACAATACACGTTTGCTTATGACACACAACGAGACTTTTGATTGCCGCAGAACACGGCTCACCGCTTCGTTCTGGCAATCAAACTTGTTTTGTTAAGGTGCTCATAATCAAACTTGTATCGTTAATATCTATAAGTTATAATATGTGTACACTTTATAGCATCTTTCACACTATACCAAGTGTTTTAATTATAAAACGTTATTTCAGTTTGTCTTCGACTACAAGTAAATCCTGAAAACAGAAGCCAGTTTTATGGTATCAGTCCAGAGAGGGGTTTTGCCGACTTCATATTTGCACATGTTGTTCTACATCTTGTTGTTATGAATTTCATTGGTTAAATAGCTTGTATTAAACCGTACTTGTAATGTTAAGCCTAAATATATCCTTTTTATTCTCTTCGTATTTCTACAAGTTTGTTGTGTAACTAATACTATTGCCACGTTATGAAATGGCATTGTCAGCTTTATTAACTATTTTTGAGACAATTAGTATAAAGCACTAACCCACTGGCTTGCGACCATGAAGAAGTGAAGAGCTTGTCTACGACAGCTAATCAAAACTGAAACTGAATCAACTTTAAGTAGATGTGCGATTCACTGCTGTACAAAATAATATTTATTACTAGCTTTTGAGCCCACCACATAGGCAGTGGCATATTATCGCAGAAGCCTAAGAAACCTGGGCTTGTGGCACAGAATTTTACGGAGCGTCAAAATGAAGTGATTGACAAAAAATTGTTTTATGTACGACCGGGCGGAATTTGTCACTATATTCTATTTTTGAAGGCATAAGGTGTCACTTTACAGCCCAAGGCCTATAATAGTTATTTATGTACCAAGGGGATTATGAAGATGTTTATGCCCTTTCGAGGGGACAAGTTCACAAGCCTGAGGGTTAATAAGTCGCCCAAGGGTTATGAACATCAAGTAATGCCCATGATGCATACGTTTTATTTTCCACTTTGAATAAGCAAATTACTTAAAAAGATGCAAAGCAGTCCATAACACCCTATGACGTAATGGACTGCTTTGTATACATCGCATCACAGATATAATAATAATAATGTTTATTGTCTTATAATAAAAAAATACATTGTTAACTAAGTACGTAAAGTTCGGGCACTCCATTCCATGTAGGAACATGGCCTCAGACAAGGCGAGTCAGGGTCCGAAATATCTCTTTCCGAAACCCAGTCATCTGGCACACGTTAACGGCTTACTGCGTGATGTGGTTAGCATCATGCCTTCGACGACTGTCTTACTTTCCCTACTTCCACAACTGTGGTTTCAGTACCCAATTTTTTAACGCGACTGGGTGGGCCGCCCGCCAGTTGCCAGATGTCGAGATTGAACCCCGTACCGTGGCACCGCAGCCTGACGCCCTAACCGCTTAGCCACGCTGGTGACTGTTAACTAAGTACTTATACTAACATTAAAATGTATTAATTAAGGGACAAAAGGAAGAGTTCAGCAACATGTAAGGTTACTGATCTACCACCCTCCCAAGTAGACTACTTGCTCATATTAACTAAGTGCGCAAATACTTAATAGTTGATGCAACGTGAAAGCTTACATAATACACCAAACACCTCCCTCCAATAGTTTATTTTTGTACACAATGATTTAAATTTAATTAGTGACTGATCTTTCTATTCTAAGGGTAACTTATTGAAGAATTTGCGGACGTTTGAAAAACTTCTTTGATAGATTGAAGTACGATGAGTAGGCATAGTTAATAGACCCTTATGTCGTAGATTAAGATTATGAATGTTTGTTCTATAGTTTACTTTACGGCAAAGATATGATGGAACCTGTGTGATAATTACTTTATAGTACAGAACAGCACAGTGAATATTTCTCTGCTGTTCCATATTAAGCCACTTTGCTTCTTTTAATTTATGAGTGATTTCTCACGCCGTAAATTAAGCGTAAACACTTATTTTGCACAAGTTGTATCCTTCTACGTTCATCCGCATCAATGCAGAGTGCGTATAAGGTGTCCGCGTAGTTGAAGTGAGAAAGAACGAGTGGGTCACACGACATTATTTTAAATTCTTTATTTAATATACAGTGTGTCCCAGGATTGGTGTTACAAGAGGTGAGATGGACTAAAAATTTTTGAAATTTTATTTTAAGATGGTGGGATTAGGTCCTGCTTGGTCTGAAGAGAATTTTAAGAATATTTTCAGTTCTTGAAAAACCAAGTTGGCCTTGACAGTGAAGCGAAAACTATTTTTTTCAGGTAAACTACCTTTTCTGTTCATGATACGGCAAAATTTTAGGAAGAAAAGTTGTTCAGAATGATAAATTATGAACCTATACAAAATTTCAGGATGCATCATCGACTGTCTTACATGCAGAAGGAAATGGACAACATTATGAACAATTACTGTAGTTGTTGTTACGGCAAATTATTTTAAACCACAATCCCTTAAAATACCTGTGACCAAGCAAGGGTTTCTAATAATCAGCAAGAATCTGCATACTGTTGTAGAAAACGAGTCATAGCTGGAAAACAAAGAGTTTGAGGACATGTTCATATAATAGCTATTTATGCAACAAGTGCTAAAAGTCGACGTTTATGCACGAGACCTGAAAATTATGAAACGAAGCCGAAGGCTGAGTTTCATAACATGTCTCGTGCATAAACGACTTTTAGCATGCGTTGCATACAATATTTTATCTACGACCTTAATTTTACCGTTATTAATCCATAAATATCGATTTAACAATTGTTTGCATCTACGACACTTCCAATTTATGTCATAATGAGTAGTAGGCCATGCGCGAGCGACTGTTTGCGAAGCCAGTGCTGTCAAGATCAGTTACGAAATGTAATTATTACTACTCCACATCTGAGTGTATTCATTAAATAACGCTTTAATTATTTCAAAAACACTTTACCTGTAACGCAAGAACCAACTAGAATAACTTTACAACTTCACTTCCAGTTCGAAATTGTAGTTTTATAACCTCACTTCACTTTTAGCATTAGAGCTAAAAGTAAACAGCTGATTTCTTTAACCACGGTAAACTATAAAACGTCACTTTTAGTGAAACAAGCTAGTGCTAAAAGGCCTACTTTTAGTAGTGGTCGTAGATAAACTTTTTTAACTATTTTGAGCTGTAGAAGTCGCCTGTAAAGTTTGGCGCAACAATATGGAAACAGCCTGAATAGTAACATCATTTAAATACACCACTGTAAAACAAGAAAAATATTTAAAAAAGTATATTTAGGTTCCTTTAATATTTTCACTTTTTTATAGATGTCTCTTTAACTTCATTCTAATTTCACATTTTTGTCCAATATAAGCGTGGCAAAGAAAGGTCTAATGGTGTTGCTATAAAATTTTTCAAATGCAGCTACAAGGAAGTTATTGGTATTGCAAGTTGGTCAATTTATATTTATAGCGTTCACGGACATACTAAAAGGAATCTCTCTAATTTTTTGTTTAAATAAACAAAAGCCCATTAAAGTTTGTTTACAAATGAATAAAATATGAGCACTAACATTTTGATGCGATCTTGTTTACTTTAATAAATAATTAAAGTTAATCTCAAATTAGTGGTCTTTATAAGACCGGTCGCATGTCACACTATAGCTATACTGCTGAAATAATTTCAAACCAGTCTCCTCTGTTTCTATAATAGAAGACCACACTATACGTACGCAAACGCTCGCACGGTGTTTCTAACAAATTTACTATCTGTAGACATTACTTTAATTGGTCGTTAAAACAATTTAGTATTCAATTATTTTTCAGTGTGGTGTAATTACTGTTAAGCAACTGTTTAATATTGCATAAATAGCTAGTCATTCAATGACCTCCATTTGTATGATTTTCAGGGACGAAATTCTGAATTATTAGGACACCTACGCAGAGTGTAAGTGTTGTAGTTTACAAAATTCATGTTGTACGAAGTCCAAACTACCTTATCAGAACGCAAAATCCCGTTATTTCAATGTGGCAACAGTGGTCAATCTATTTTCATGCGGGGGGTGACTAATGGTTGTGCCAGGTAGAAAAACCGAAGGGTCGTTTGCTTACCGCAAATATATTTCAGAAATGTGGGTATGCAACCCATTTAACAAATACGTTCATAGCCATAAAGCTGAGTCTCTTCTAAACTACATACTCTTTAATAAAACACTGTTGGAGCCTGTGGTTTGAAAACATCACAATTCGTTAAAACTTCTCACCACACAAATATTTAACAACTGCTAAATACGTAGCACTTCCTTTTGTGATTTGGTCACGAGCATATCGTTGCCATTTTGCTGTGTAAGTTTCGTAGCCACTGATGATGACAGCTTGGCTGTCGAAATACGTATTGAGCAGTTGTTAAATATTTGTGTGGTGTGGGGTTTTAACGAATTGTGATTTTGACCATATGACCAAAGCAGTCGGTATTTAAGGTACCTGGTACTCTGCATGCCTAGACCTTGTCCATTAGCAAACCAACAAACATGATAATACTAGGCAGTACCTGTGTCTACAGACAGAGATGGAGTGCCTTAGTACCTACCTACGTTTGACGTTGATTTTTTTTTGGACCACTATATATTATTTAGTAAATGTGTGCAGTAAATTCAGCATACATCTCCATACACAAAGTTCTTACTCGTAGTAATAAGTACTACATGAAACGTTTAATAGTTATTTATCGGTTTCAGAATATTAAACTTTTATTTACATATACAAAAGTAGGCTAGTAACTAAGTCATGATTGTATCTGTACGGTAATAGTCCAGAAAGAACAAAAAATACAGATCGGCAATAGTATATTACTTTTTAGGATACTGCATTGGTAACTAGCGTTTACATAGTTACAAACGAGTCCAGTAGATAAAATTTACCGGACTCGTTTGTAACTGTAACTGTGTAAACGCTAGTTACCAATGCAGTATCCTAAAAAATCTTATACGATACACGACCGATAGCATTTTTATGGACTTGCCAAACATACAGGTCTCGCCCTACAGGCTCGACCTGTAAAGTATTGGCGCGGCCATAAAAATGTTGCTACCGGTCTAATAACGTAAATAGCTATTACAAGTGATGTAGGTAAGATTTACACTGTCGAGGACCGTTTGATGCCGGAGTGAGCGAAGCGAACGAGGGTAGCAAGGTTCGAGGTAGTGTAAATCTTCCTACATCCTGTGTAAAGTACAGGGTGTCCCATTTTCGATGATATTACAGGGTATCTCACTTACGAGTAAAGATAGAGAGTTGCGGTTTTTGCAATACTGTCCTACTTTTTTGTAAAAAGAAAGACGGTATAAAAAAAAATTTATAGCCCGCTTCGTTTCTGAGATACTAGGCGAAATTGAAAATATTGCATTTTGGGACCCCCTTCGTATCTCCGTTATCCATTAACATATCTCATAGCTAAAAACTGGCTCTTATACAGTTTTTTACGTAAAATCCAGTAGCGTAGTCAGATTTTTGCTGTGAGCTGTCAATTTTTAGCTATAAATCAAACCTGTGTTTTTTTAACATATTCTAAATTATAGTAGCTTACCTCGGGGCGTTGCTATAGTGCTGTGACGTTTTGTTTGACAGTTATAAACGCACTTTGAAAAATTCTTGGAAAAAATGCATGAATACGATTGCGAGTGCTGTTTTGTGATTGTATTCTGATTAAAAATAGACAATAGTACCAGCGATATTGGTTTTCTTCATGTTAACCAAATTTTAGGCAAACTGCATATTTTATAATTCATGCATATTTTAGGCTACGATTAGAAATGTGTACGAATTTAAAATTTAACAATTAATTGACACTAATAAAGTAATGCATATTTTGCATATTTAAGCATTTCTTGCATATTTTAACAGTTGTGTGCGTATTATTGCATAAATCTATAATTTTTTGACAACAACTTCCTAAGACTGCTTTCAGATATTCCAAAAGTAAAAAAAAATACGTGAAAGTGGTGTTTGCTGAAAATCTTCGAAAACAAGTAAATAATTATTTTCTTAGAAAAAGTGGCTCAAATGTGTCTAATAAATTTGAATTACGCAATTTGAAACGCAATAAATGACTCATTATGGATCTTTGGCATTAATTAACAGTTTAAAAAAAGTGTAAAAGGTAAAGTAAGATGTAAATGGTCAAATTTAAAAATATATACAGTAATGATTAACAACCCTGGCTATACTATCTTAAATAATATAAGCTACTTTTTGAATTGCGAATTTTTTCAGAACCTTGATGTAGCTCCTAATGTTATTGCGAAATTTGTAAATGCTCCTTGTACATTTTGAAACGTATTTACTTATAATATGTTTTATGACGATGATTAATTTACAAATTCTGTTTGTATTGCCTTCGTTTTTATTGAAATATTTGCTTAATTCTGATTTAAATCATCGTAAGAATTATTAAAATGGGTAAAACCAAATATTAAATACGTATCCTGCCTTTTTTAATTTTGTTATAGGTTTATGATTAATAGGCGATTAATTAAAACGTTTTTAAATTCTGCATAAAGTAAATGAAGTGACATATGCACTTGAATATTTCGAAAATTGTCTGCATATTTTCACAAAACAGGGTGCATATTTTGATAGTACTGCACTACATATAATCCGGTCTCTAGTTATAATAAATGCAGGGTGTAAATAATTTACTGTGCTACTTTTTTGTGAAAAAAAAAGATGATATAAAAAAATGTTCATAGCCCGCTTCGTTTCCGAGATACAGGGGGAAATTGAAAATATTACATTTTGGAACCCCCTCGTATCTCCGTTATCCTTTAACATATCGCAAAGCCAAAAACTGGCTCTTATACAGTTTTTTACGTAGAATCCAGTGGCGTAGTCAGATTTTTGCTGTGAGCTGTCAATTCGTAGCTATAAATCAAAATTTTGTTTTTTAACGGGACACTCTGTATATATTTTTGTAAAACTTATAAAATTTACAATCAAACGAAAGAAAAATATACAGGGTGTCACGTTAAAAAACACAGGTTCGATTTATAGCTAAAAATTGACAGCTTACAGCAAAAATCTGACGGAAATACGGGGGGGTCCCAAAATGCAATATTTTCAATTTCGCCCTGTATCTCAGAAACGAAGTGGGCTATAAAAATTTTGTTTATACCGTCTTTCTTTTTACAAAAAAGTACAAAAAAGTAGGACAAAAACCACAACTCTCTATCTTTACTCGTAAGTGAGATACCCTGTAATATCATCGAAAATGGGACACCCTGTACTTTACACAGGATGTAGGAAGATTTACACTACCTCGAACCTTGCTACCCTCGTTCGCTTCGCTCACTCAGGCATCAAACGGTCCTCGACCGTGTAAATCTTACGTTTTTAAATTCTGCATAAAGTAAATGAAATGACATATGAACTTGAATATTTCGAAAATTGTCTGCATATTTGTACAAAACAGGGTGCATATTTTGATAGTACTGCACTGCATATAATCCGGTCTCTAGTTATAATAAATGCAGGATGTAAATAATTTACTTCTCTAGGGAAGTAAGTAGTACATTGTCATGGAAGCAGTAACAATTTTTGTAAATGTTTCCTACATCCCTAAAATGTGACAGTGTAAAGCCTATGTCACACCATCAGTTAGTTTGACAAACTAAACTGATCAGTGTGTTTTAATGACGTCACAAACAAAAAGTTTGAAAGAACATTCAAGCTTGGTTGTCACACTATACGTCGAGTTTGGTCAAACATTGAGGTTAATTGGGTCCTTTTGTACGTGTGTTCAACTGAGGTATTGTCAAGTTGTTTACATTTATTGTTCTGCATTTTTGTTTAAAATGTTATTTTTACTTTTAAAAAATTAATAAGAAAAGAGCAGTAGCATTATCACTGGCAGGGTTAGCAGGGTTAATCCAAAAAGTGCAAAAAAGCGAAATAGAACAAAGTTATGGTCAAAACATTGTTACAGGGTGCTAACCATGTTAAAAAATTAATTACAATTGTGAATTAAATATAGGGACACGAGGTTACTACGTTGAACACACAGCTTAAAGCAAAACGAGTATTGAATATTCAAGGTTTATTTTAATACAACAAATTCCAAGTATCCGTATATTTCGCGCATTTTTGTTAAATTCAACTTTTAAGAAAATAACTTGAATCAAACAAATTGATGGAAATAGAGACGCCTCTAAAATTAGAAAAGTTTGACCAAACTACAACAGTGACGTCATTAAAACAGACTGATCAGTTTAGTTTGTCAAACTAACTGATGGTGTGACATAGGTTTAAGGGTCACTTGCAAATAAGGTAGTGAAAAAAGCTTTTGCCGATCCCTGTTTTTACTGATCTCCGATGCCCGTTTTCTGATCTTATCCGGCAAAACGTTACTTTTGGGCGAGAAATTCTCCAGAAACTATATTTTTTCTATTTTGTGTTTAGAATAACTCCATTCTAGCACCCAAATGACGGCATTTGAGTGTTAGAATAAGTCGCTAAGCAATGACGTCATTTGGGTGCTAGAATGGAGTTATTCTAAACGCAAAATAGATTTTTTTAATTTTTTATTTATAAAATGGTATAAAGCGGAAAAATAGAAAAAATTGTATAAAACACTCGTTGCAGAAGATCCTTTAAGCACTTATTTGTTCCTCAACTCGCCGCTATGCCGCTCGTTTCGGAATTTCAAATTCGTGTTTGAATAGATACCTTCTGCAACTTGTATTTTAATATATAATCTATTCAGGAAACTACCGTGACGTAAAAGTCACTATCAGTTGGTTAACATGATAATCGCTAGTAGGGTGTTAGTGATTTTTGCATTTTATGTTGGGGCCATTTTTAAATTAAATTTCAAGTTTTTGTTTTTTACTTTCACTTTCACATTTGAATTATTGAAGTACATTTTGATTAATTTGGTTGCATATATAATACAAGATTACTTACTAAAGTTATTAATAAACTAGTGAATCACCCGAGCTACGCTTCGGTTCGCTAATGTAAGAGAGATTCATTAATATTAATTTAAAAAAAGATGCATCGGCCGGGAATCGAACCTGGGCCGTCCACATAGCAGGCGAGCATTCTACCCATGAACCAACGATGCTTCGTTGAATAAGGCGCTGCTATAATGGTATATGAACATTAAGGGTTCGCTAATTACACAATTTAATTAAAACTTTACTTTTTCGTACTTTTTTGAAAATAAAAACCGGCCTACGATCTAAGTCTAAAAATTTGCAAAATTTTAAGCTATCATGCAATTTAATCGGTCCAGTATCTTTGGAGGAGATAGCGAACAAACATACATACAAAGAGATCAACGATTTTATGTAGTAGATCATGTTTTTACGTTGTTTCGCTGAAACTACGATTCATATTTAAGTTTAGCAAAATAACAAATAATTTGTCATAACTTGACTTACAAGTTTGACGCTACTGACCGTTAAGTACAATCAGCTGAAATAGTAGTTACTTAGTACTTATTAAGTACACTCAGAATTTTGCATTTGACACTGTCAATGTCACGGGAGTTTCCTAAATGGTCGGACGTAAAAAATATCGTTACGGATCTGTAATTTACGTTGCACAAAGAAGTGACATTGAACGATCTTACATTGAAATGTAAAATGTCCTTCCGTATTAGTCAACTGTTATCTTTTTCTGATAAATATTACGTAATGTTCTCTATTCAAGCTGTAAAACCAATTCGATAAGATTGTTAACCATAACATTATCATGTTCATCATGATTTTGCAGTAAAATATAACAAAGTTCAAAGTGCTGCCAAATTCGATATTGTCTGTGACTGGGCATGTAGGAATGATTATTTTTAGATTATTGATAAAACTATAATCATATCTCACCTATCATACAAAATTTTGAATACTCACCTGTACTCTCCACCTGTCACTCTTGCCAACAGTGTCAACCAGTTCGCGCGTTCTGTGGTTAGTTATTGTTTTGTGGTGGTTCGCATTTTGCGGTGTTAATAATGGGGCCGGTTGGTGAACCTCCAATACAAATTAAAGAAGAAACTCGAATTCCTAAATATGGTATGAAACGAGACTTAAATCATACTTACCCGGAAAAATGGACACAATCGGGTATTCCAAAACTGAAACAATTATGGGCTATATTTCCTCTTGTAATTAGGTATTGGTTACTTATATTACCCATTTGTGGAAATGGTCAAAGCAATGTTATGATTTTCAGGTACATTATATATTATATAAAATTTTGGTGGCAGGGACGAGTTCCCATAATGGATTACCTCAAATCGTTGGATGGGAAGCAAATCTATGGTATGTTGATTTGAAGAGGTTATATTTTACTACTGTGAGCCCTTTGCAGGGGTGCCCCTCGGTGGTATCGGTGGTGGAAGCATTGGACGTGGATATCGAGGTGAATTTTGTAGATACCAACTAAAACCGGGTGTATATGAATATAAGACGGTAGATGCCAATCAGTTTATTATTACAATTAAGGACGCAGCAGGGACAACAATCTTTCAAAGTGTGTTGTCAGCATATAAGTAAGTCGTGCGGACATTTGCTTTTGCATTTTGGTAGATAGATACTATTGTTGAGCGTAGAATGTGTTCAATGTATATAACAATTGAACGAATCGCTGAAACAACTGAACGAACACCAAATGTCATAATCTTACCTGTTCGGTTACTAGAGTCCATTTACTTGACATCTGCACTGTCAAACTGACATTATGTTGGCACCACTGCTATTTTTCACATTTTAACAATTAAATTACTGTACAGTCTAACTAAAAACACATTATTTTTGAGGTATAGTCGAGACATTTTTTTAAATTTTGACACTGACAGTGCAGATGTCAAGTAAATAAACTATAGTTTCAGGCATGCTTCAAATAGCGCCACTTACCTGTAAACATTTTTCTACAGGATACTGTAGATACGAATTTGAATTTGGTTAACGGATGACGGCTGTTAATTTTAACTAGTAGTTATACTCGTAGTTATATTTGGGCAATTGCGTTCACAATTTTGATTTCTAATTTAAATTTGTATTTATTTTATGTTTGTGTTATTATTTATTTTTGTTGCTCTTTGTGTTTTTGGTACCGCCATATTATTATGAGGCTTATTAATTGTTGTTCTAAATGAAAAGAATGCCCAAAAAAAATCTGGTGTGATACACTCATACAACTTCCTTTTACAGTGATCTTATAATTAGCCAAATCAGCATTTGTCAAAAAAATTTCAAAAATTGCCAATTCTACAAAAACGGTACAAAATAGAGCGTTAGTTCAAGAGACAAATTTTCTCTAAAATTAAGGAGTCGCCCTGTGTTATTCCTTTTTCCATTTTGAAACTTTGTGATTCCTTCTCTTTGATTCTTACCCTTCCTTGTGCATATTTATATATTTTTATATATTATATGGTCTGTTGTAGTTGGTGTGTTATTCCTAGTTCTGTCAGTGATTTACACACATATGGGTATAGTATCGAATGCCGTCTATGAACGCTAGGTATAGTGATATGGTCTTATGTTTGTCTTTGTGGTCTACAGGCGTCTTGCTCTTTTTCTAGTTTTCCTTCCACTTCTTCTCTTAGCTGTTAACAATCGTTTATGTCGCCTTTCTTATGTAGTGGCACTATTAGGTTTTCTTCCCAGTCATCTGGTATTTTTTACCCATTTCAGGCTAATTGACATATCTCCCTTATCCATTTCGTTAATCTTCTCCTTCGTACTTAAACATCTCGGCGGTTATTGTATCTTTACCGGCTGCTTTTCCTAATTTAATTTGTTGTATAGCGTTTTTTACTTTTTTTTATTTCGATAGGTTTATCTTTTTCTTCCGAGGCTGCTCCTCTTCTTTCTCTTCTTCTTCCGAGGCTGCTCCTCTTCTTTCTCTTCTTCTCATATTGTTGTCTTCTTTGCATTTTTGGTTGTAGTATTCTCTTCATGTCTCTATTATTCTATCTTCTGTTTCTATGCTACCTTTGTTGTTTCTTATACTCCACATCTGTCTTCCATATTTCTGTCTTCTTCCTTTGAGTATCCTCCAACATTCTCTACCATTTTCCACTTTAAATTTTGTCGTCAGTTCTTTTCCGAATTCTTCCCAGGCTTTCTGTTTTGCTCTTTGGGCGGCTTCCTTGGCTTCATTTCTTGTGATTATATATTGTCTGTCATTCTCTTTTTTGCTTTGTATGTATCTCTTCCATGCTTTTTTTTTAGTCTTTACCTTCTCTTTTACTGCTTCATTCAACCAGCAGGTCCTTTGTTGGTTTTTCTTTACTGTTACTTTACCATAAACCTTTTCTGCTTGTTCTCTGACTGATGTCATTTTTGGCAGTGGTCTATTATATGTTTTATCGGACTTTTTCCAGTGGCTCGGGTGTTTATCGCACGATGTTTTGGGAGTTTTTGATATACTCCCATCCTCGGGTGTTCATGGTTAGTCTTTAAGACTGATTTTTGTACGTCTTTTCACGTACACTCGTGCCTACCCCAGGGTTTAAAGCCGGGACCACTGATCGCTGTGATTACGAGTCTGTCACTCTTACAACTAGGCCACCAGTGCAGTTCTTTTCTGCTTGTCCTAATATTTCTTCCTTTAGTATTATCCATTTCTCTTCTATGTTCCAGTCTAGTTCTGAATAAAACACTGCTGGAGCCTGTGGTTGGAAAATATCACAAATCGTTAAAACCCCACACCACACAAATATTTAACAACTGCTAAATATCTATTTCGAGGGCCAAGCTGTCATCATCCGTAGCTACGAAAAACTTTCACAGCAAAATGGCAATGATATGCTCGTGACGAAATCACAAATGGGATGGTGATTTGGTGATTTGTGATTTGGTCACGAGCATATCGTTGCCATTTTGCTGTGAAAGTTTTTTGTAGCTATGGATGATGACAGCTTGGCTGTCGAAATACGTATTTAGCAGTTGTTAAATATTTGTGTGGTGAGGGGTTTTAACGATTTGTGGTTCTGAAACCTTCTGCTTTGTCTAACATCTTTAATTCGTTGGTCTTTAGTATTTTCATTATTTCTAGGTTTTTTACTATAGAATCTGGTATCTGTTATGAGCAGTCTATGGTCTGTATGGAGTTCTGCTCCTCTAATTACTTTTACATCTAGTATTTGCGCCTTTAGTGTATGTTGTAATCATTGATGCTTTTTGCCACTCTTCCTATCACTTAAAAAATTTTGAATTTTGAAAATAAATGAAAATCCAAAATTAGATTCAAACTTTTCTTTAAAAAGTATCTTAATAATGTTAAAAGTAACAATAATTATAACAAAAAATCTGGTGTGGTACACACACACAACTTCCTTTTCAAAAATTACAAATTCTGAAAAAACGGTATAAAATAGAGCGTTAGTTGAACAGACAAATTTTCTTTAGAATTTTAAGCTGGATTCAAAAATGTAATAATATACCGGGTGTTTTATTTAAAATAGGAGTTAATAAAAAAAATAGAAAAAACAAAAGAAACTCGTTTTAGAAGTATTCAACTGGAAAATCACCTATGTCACATCAATACACATTCAAAATGTAATAAAAATGTGAAGTTTGAAAAAAATTGTTAGAGCCGTTTTTGAAAAAATCTGAAAAATCACAAGAGTAAACACCTACTTCCGGTTATGCGATTTTCTTCAAAAGCTTGCTGTCGCAACTACATATTACACAAAACGTATATATGAAGTTTCAACGCCATACCGCTTTTCGTTTTTGAGATATTCTGTTCACAGACAGACACACAGACAGACCAATGAAAAAAAAAATGTTTTTTGGGTTCAGGGGACTCTAAAACGTGAAGATCTGTTGAAAACTCAATTTCGAATGTTTGGGGTAAATCCAATACTTCTTTTATTGTAAAAGGAAGTAAAAAGCAAAAAACCAAAATGTTTGTTTATTGGAGATGACTCAAAAACTAAAGTGACTATTTTTTAAATATTATTCCACATTAGAATATGCAACTTGGCCCCACAGTTTTCGAAATCCCAGTCGTGAGCATCGAAATTGAATATGTATAGCAATACAGGGTGATTAAAAAATGGCGCATTTCCTCTGGAGGGGTTGTTTGGGACTACTAGCAGAGTACGGGAAAAATCACAAAAAAATCTTTACAATCATTCCTCTGAAATATTAACAGCTGAAAATGCATTTTGAAATAAGCTATTTACCAATATTTTTTAAAAATTCAATGTTTGAATCGAACATTATTATTGTTATTAAACATCCCAATTAAAAAAACTGACAGTTTCATCAAACTTACCTAAAATTTTAGTTTTCAAAACTAGACACCAAGAACTAAAATTTTAGGTAAGTTTTTTGAATTGGGGTGTTTAATAACAATAATAATCTTCGATTTTTATTTCAAAATGCATCTTCAGTTGTTAATATTTCAGAGGAATGATTGTAAAGATTTTTTTTGTGATTTTTCCCCTACTCCGCTAGTAATCCCCAACAACCCCTCCAGAGGAAATACGCCATTTTTGGAATCACCCTGTATAGTTTTCTCAATAAAAACCCAAAGCTGCTGTATCTGCAATTTTGAGATTAAAAATAAAAAAAATCTAGAGCAAAAATGGAACATATGTGGTAATTTCTTATTGTTAGAATGTTATCACAAAGCAACCACTAATAGAGAAGTTTCTTAAATGCACCTGTCAAATAATTGTTAGGGACTGGCCCGCCCGTCGGAGGGCGCTAGTGTCGCCACTCGGCAAGGTTGTGAACCAAACTATAATTAATGATGGGTCGGTATGTGAAGAAATTTTGTTTCAAATTGTGCCGATTTAGTGTAGGAGACACAAATTTCCCAAAGGCATAAAAAACCTACTAATAGAAACGTTTTCTGAATGCATCTGTCAAATCAAATAATTGTTAGAGATTGGCCCACCCGTCAGGAGGCGCTGGTGTCACCTGTCCGCTTTTTGAAAAGTGCGTAAATAGTAAACTCATACGTCAAACTGACACCGACAAATCATTTAAAATGCGTGAAAAGCAATTTGAACCAAAGTAAATTGTTGCAATTGAGCACGACTATTGTAAGATTGACAATACTTATTAAACAATATTGCTATTTGAATTACTTAAAATATATTTGTTATTCGCAAATATTTTGTTTGTATTTTCCATAATTACTGTAAAGTTCAGAACCTATAAAGATTTTGCACATTCCGATTTATGCGGTTCAAAACTTTAAAATCGAGATTCTAATGAAGGCAAATTATGTATATATGCAAAATTTGTATAGGTGTTGACGGCATATCCTTGATTAATCCAAATATCGTAGTAATGGCGTATTTAAATTTTGCCGCCTTGCTAGAATAGTTTCTGGCCCACCCGTTGTAGGGCGCTGAAACTTTTATACAAGCTTACTATGGGAGAAATCGCTCTATTAGTAGTTGCTTTGTGAATGTTATTAACCTTACTGCAACAATTATTACTTTAGATCAGCGATGCTCAATCTTTTTTTTTTAGGGTGAACTGTGTTTACATAATTCAAAGCCTTTGATAACGGACCTGAGTAGTATATCTACACAATATATTTTTAATTTTATTTTGAAGCTTACATGACCTCTTTAAGAGCTACAGCAGCACCCTGTAGCCCTCCACAGATTCACCACGGCCCCCTCATTGAGAACTATTGCTTTAGACGAACATGGCTTTCCCAAACCTTCCCAAGTGCCCTAAACACTAGAACACCTTGATGTCAAAGCAAACTACTTTATCTTCTAATGTTTGTTTGTATGACGTTTCTTCAATTTTTAGTTCCAACATTGTAAGTAAACAGATGTTGATAAATACTATAATATTCACAGTCGTTACCCTAAGTTAGCTCTTATTAAAGTGTGTTTAAAGTAAATACAAAGCAACATAGATGGTGTTGTGTACATTTCTACATTAATTTATAAAGGAAAGAGTGATAGGTATTTGAGTAACTTAAAAAATGTTTAATAAATCATTTATTAACACTAATAAAATATAAAGCACATTTTTTCTTAACTGCTGTTTTTTACTAACTAAACGTAGAAATATAATTCTAAATGCAATAAATAGTAGCAAAGTTGTGTTGGACGGAACGCAGAAGTGATAATTCATCCATTCTTCTTCAAACTCCTTGTTGGCACTAGTAGATTTATAAGATCGAGGATCATTATGATACCATAATAGAAATTTCACACTTTCAACATATCAATTAGTTAAAATAGCTGCTGAATATTTATTTTAAGAATGCAACCTTTGTTGCATCGTAACTGTCTTGCTTGTTGATCTTATGCTTCTTCAAGTTTTTAATTTATAACATTGATATTAATTTTGAAGTCTGATAGGTGACAGTATGTTGACCTCTTTCAGCTGTTGAGTAAGTAGATAACTAGTATCATACAGAGCACAATGTAGTAATGTTATTTTAAAAAATTGGGTCAGTTAATAACGTTTATCGTCAAAATCAATTAACCGTGACTAAAATCATGCGTTGGATGTACTAAATATATTGTAGTTTTTTTACAGAACTTGCTATATTAGTGCTAAAACTTGAGGTTTATGCACGAGATATGAAAATGAAGCCGAAGGCTGAGTTTCATAACATGTCTCGTACATAAACCACTTTTAGCACGAGTTGCATACAATATTTTTTCTACGACCTTAAATTTACTGTTATTAATCCATAAATGTCGATTTAACAAAGGTTTGCATCTACGACAGTTATAATTTATGTCATAATAAGCAGATGGCCTTGACTGCACAGGTGACTGTTTGTGCAGCTAGTAGCTGTCAAAGTTAGTTATCAAAGGTAATTATTAATACTACACATCTGACTGTATTAATTACATAACGCTTTAATTATTTAAAAAACACTTTACCTCTAACGCACGAAGTAACTAGAATAACTTTACAATCTCACTTCCAGTTCGAAATTGTAGTTTTATAACCTCACTTCACTTTATAACACGTGCTAAAAGTAAACAGCTGATTTCTTTAAACATGCTTAATTATAAAACGTCACTTTTAGTGAAAAAAGCTAGCGCTAAAAGCCCTACTTTTAGTGGTGGTCGTAGAAAAATAAATTTTTTGAGTGCATTTTTTTATAATAGATGGTAACTGATTGGGTTTTACATCTACATTAAATTTGACAGCCAATTGGCCACACCAATTTTCTCGCATGCAGTACTTGCAATCACTTAAATTTTTAATGTCAAAGTCTCGGGATTCTCTCTTTTAAATTGTGATCATAACTTGTGTATCATTCAGTACAATCAGCAGTTTCATACTACTCACTGATAAATTTTGTGATTCATCAATATGTATGTTGCTTTCAAGTGTACAGATGTTTGCAAGTTCATGTTTTTCATACTTAATCTCAATTAATTGTGAACATATTTTAACTAAGCCACATTTTTCATCCATTCAGATAACAAAAATAGTGTCCATATCCATGATATGGTGTTTATGAATCTAGGACAAACAACCCTTGGACAAAAAACCCCGGACATAAGACCCCCGGACAAAAAACCCCCGGACTAAAAACCCCCCGGACTAAAAACCCCCCGGATAAAAAACCTTCGAACTAAAAACCCCCCGGATAAAAAACCCCCGGACTAAAAACCCCCTGGATAAAAAAACCCCGGACTAAAAACTCCCATCATAAAGGAAATACCCTCAAATCATGTGGGGTCCGTGGGAGATTATTATTTTTATTAATAATAATGAGTTATTAAATATAATTATAATTACCACTGATGCAAGAATGCAGATCAAAATGACACATGTAAAAAGTAGGGCATTTATTTAATACGAAATACATCTTTGTATTATAGCTTTTGTTATCAGTGGTAATCATAGTTGTCCATTAAGAAGGCAGGTGATTACTATTTTCTAAAAATTGCAAATGGATTCTTGCATGAGCACGGAATGATAATTAATAATTGGAAATTGGCTTTCTCTGAAGAATAAAAGACCGACATATCAAATTTTGCAAACCCGCCTGATACAAGTATTCCAAGAGCCAAGATTGTACAGGGTGTATTCAAACGTGCGGAGAATATTTACAGCACGCACGTTGAAAAGCTGTTAAATTAGGCAACGTTGGGCATTTCGACAGCAACAGATTATGCATTCACAAGGCGAACGTGATTTAGAAAACTTTTTATTGCCGTAAATAATAACACTAGGTTGTGAATTTTCTGTATGTGTATTATATTAAATAAATGTCCCACTTTACATGTCTCATTTTTTATGCATTCTTGTATCAGTAATGTATGATAATTATAATTAATAACTTATTTTCAATAATAATAATAATAATCTCCCACGGACCCCACATAATGTGCGAGTGTTTTCTTTATGGTGGGGGTTTTTAGTCCGGGGGTTTTTTATCCAGGGTGTTTTTAGTCCGGGGGCTTTTTATCCGGGGGGTCTTATGTCTGGGGTTTTTGTCCAGGGGTTTTTTGTCCTGTAACGGGTGTTCATGATAGGCAGACAAAAATACATCGAAAAAAATGTAGCGCCGCAAGGGACTTACAGACTTTTCTGTTAAGCAGAGTTGTTCATTAACTGAGGTTTCACTGCAATTAAATCATCTTCATAGCCCAATTTTCATAATTTTGTTCTTACTTTTTCTGGAAAAACTAGCTACACGTTTTGAAAGACTTCCCCATAGTTTTATAAAAAATGTAATGGAATTTAATTTAGAAGCAGTACATACGAAGTTTTAAACATGTTTTTTAAACCATTATTTCAAGTGCATTTCTAGTATTCGTTAATAAAAAGCAAGTAAAGTACGTTTTTTTTCTATACAAATTTTGAAGGTCAAAGAATTTAGGGTTTATGTTGGCATTACTTGGATTCCTCTAAAAAATGTATGTTGGTAGAAATTGTTTTAGTAACTTTTTAGAACTAAAAATTGGTGGGAAAATTAAAATCTGTCCTTAAGGAGTTTTGTTTTTACTTAATCTTTCGTAAACTTCTTCTTCTGGCATTTTAGGCTGCAGATCCAACAGTTTTTCTGCACACTAGAATTGCTTTTTTTTACATTTAATTTTAAAAGATTCCGTTTCTTACGAAGATTCATTTTCCAAAAAAAGCTGACAATTTAATTTTAAATGTCAAAATGACACAAGTCGTTTACAGAAAAACTTAACAAAAATAAATTTTCTAGTACTTAATTTTAAAAATCAGTTTTGTCAATTTTATCTTGACCTTGTAAATTTTTATAGGAAAAAAACGTACTTTAATAGGTTAAGATTTAAAGAATTTGATTTACCCTTATAGGAAAAAATTACGTAAATAATTAGTGGAATAGTTAAAATGTGTCATACAACAACATTTTGAATACTTCTATAACGATAACTAGGCATAGACACATACATTTGCACACGGATTTGCATGGGGTGAGGCAAAACGTCGGATAAACCTGTGTGATTATGGCAACCAGCATGCCGAACCGCGAGCCATGCAAGCTCGAAACACGTCTGGACCGGTATGCTGCGCCATAAACACACACATTTATCTGCAGGCCCAGTCAAACATAAGTGAGGTTATAATCTGTGTGTTGTGGCAAATAATTATTAAAATGACTAAAGAATTTATAACCGCATTTATTATTTATTATATAGTCGACGCCATGGAGGTTAGAGAGGAGGAGATGGAACGATTTGTTGCGAAAGTGGCCGCTTTTCGTGTCGTAAGTTCTCCAGTACAGCTATACGTCACCGCGGCGTGAGTGTTCCACTTGTGGCTGAAAATCGTATGCTTACCGTGTTTACTACGTTTAAATTTAACAATTTTTCTGTATTACGATTATCAAACGTGTTGTAATGTCGTCCAATTGTTTTGTGCCGGGTTGCAAAACTGGTAATGGAAGTATGAAAGCGTGGAATAGGAAAAATGGATTGGAAAACCCTAGTTTTCAAATATTAAAATTTTGCATGAGGGGTAGCATATGAGACTTTCTTACAGAAGTTTTCGACAACACTAAAAATGCTTTGGTCAAAAAATAAAGACGTGGTTCTAAGAGGTTTCAATATTAATTTTAACAAACCAGATAGTTCCTACAAGTTTAATGACCTGCTTTTATCGTATAATATGCACATCACACTGCGGGGTCCTACAAGAAGTAAAAATTGTATCGACAATATTGTAACCAATCTTAGTACTTTGGTACACACCGCAGACCTAATATTCATTTAGCAGACCACAATCGTGGAGAAATTATACATATTTTTAAAAAGAGTTATACTCAAACAAACAAATAACTGTAACAGTTAAACCAATAATTGAAGTGGGACTAAATAAATTCTATAAATATATGAGTTAAGTAAATTGGGCTTTTGTTATAAAGTTTTGGTTCTTGATGTAAAATTTGATAAATTAAAATTTACAAATTTGCTACAAGAAGCATATCTAGCTAACTTCAAAAGTAAAACGATTAAGATAGTAAATAGACCAAATTCTGTAAATTGGTTTACTGTAATGTGTAACTTTTATCTATACTCTTTGTGTAACAAGTTTTTATAAATACATTGTAACGTATACGTATGTACATTTATTTTCTATTATATAATAGTAGCACAAATTAAATTACTTTAATAGTGTTGCTAGCTACAACGTATCCACTATTCTCAAAAATGCATTCAAATCGTTTAAACTGTTAACCTGGAGAAATTTGATTAGAAGAAGTTCAGCACCTGTGACAAAAATGGTTATATGTGAATCAGAATCTTACACATTTTGTACATAATTCTGAGTTGTACTCATCAAACGCCGCCTTCATAACTGAAATTACATAAAAGAAATTAGTTCCTTGAATGCAAAATGCATTAATATGTACAGAGTGGTTTAAAAAGAGCTACATGTAGCTGCCTTTCGAATTCCTTTGCATATGAATTTGTAGGTAACGCTATATTCTTTATTGTCCTCAAACTAACCAGAGCTGTCAATACTTAAACAGATTCACAATTCTGGCTAATTTGAGAACTACAAAAAATATACCAGCACATAAAAACTAACATGGAAAAATTCAAAGGCAACTAGATGCAGCTCTTTTTTAATCAGTTTGTATATTATCAGGAAACTCTGTTTACAAGAATTAAACAAGTCAGCAATGTTCATAATGCATAAAACTGGGCTTATGATAAATATGAATGGTAAATATAAACGTTTAGCTGACAAATTTTAGCGTTTCCTCTATGAATTAATCAAAATTGCACCTGTTCCCATTGCATTCGCGGCAAAAACAAGCCCAGACTGCAACACTTTCGCCTCTAGTGGGGAATTTGGTCACTAAGAACTAGACAACACAAAATAGTGCCATTTCAATATGACATCGGCGCATTTCGTTCCATCTCCTCCTCTCTAACCTCCATGGTCGACGCATACTTGGTTAAAAAAAATTAAATTGTTGAGAAGTACCTTTAGAACTGAGTACAAAAAAGTGGAAAATTCGATTAGAAGTGGCTATACGGCGTTAATTTGGGGGAATACTTTAACGCATTGGAATGTTTTGTTTTTCGAGATAAGGTTGTAATCGGCGTAAAAATGATCAAAAGTATTGGCATCCATTCGTAGATAATTTTTATAGTCATCGGGTTCACTAATGCGTAATTCTGTTAAAAGCATTAGGCCGCTGTATTTATCTCTTCAACTAAGCCATCTTTTTTGCCATACTGAACGCTTTCTTCTTGAGTTTTTTTTATTTATAAACATTTTGGAGTAAATTGGCACACTAACAATAGCAAATGTTTTTTGTCAATGGTGGACATTTTAACATGTATACTAAAAATTGTGAACTGCCCTTGCCTTGGCATGGCTCCTGACCTTTTAAAATTTTCACCAAGCCACGAGCCATGCAAATCTAACGGATAAATTGTCAGATGTTGCTGAATTTCCCACGATCATACACGACTTTAAAACGAGATGGTATTGTTTGATCAAGTCTGCTAAAAATGGTCAAAATTGGGTGATTCATCGGGTTATTCCTACTTTGGGCAAGGCTTGTGTTAAATTAGATTAAAATTGTGTGAAGATTTTTCTATTGCAAACTAGTAAAACTGATAACAATGCACCAGACCTTGACGCTATGTATAACCTCAAATTTAGAAAAACGTAACCTAATTAAACATACAGCTTTACTGCCAAATTTCCATGGTATTATGGCAAAACAAAGTGAACGGAATATACACAGTGACTTGCATGTGACGAGCATTCTAGCGAAAAAATCGGACGATTTGCGTGTGTGTGTTGTCTCAATCGTAAAACAGCTCGCCATGAATAAATTTACTCGTGGCAAGCAGCACAACATATATATATATCTAGCTCTACAGGCCTTGTAGGCCCTTGGCTTCTTGCACCACTTTCCTCCATTTACTTCTATCCTTTGCTTTTTCTTCCCATCTTTCAATTTTTAGTGTTTCTAAGTCTTGCAGCACTTCTTTCCTCCACTCTAGTTTCGGCCTTCCTC
Organism: Agriotes lineatus; assembly: GCA_940337035.1. Taxonomy (NCBI): domain Eukaryota; kingdom Metazoa; phylum Arthropoda; class Insecta; order Coleoptera; family Elateridae; genus Agriotes; species Agriotes lineatus. Next base: position 2,642 of record CALNHX010002890.1, on the reverse strand, counting down.
TTCTCCTCCTTCCTCCAACTTCAGCTTTCCATATACGCTTCGGTATTCTGGTACTTTCCATTCTAATAATGTGTCCCATCCATCTAATCCGTTGTGCTTTAACTACCCCCACTATTGACTCCTCTCCATACAATACTTTTAGTTCTTCATTTGTCCTTCTTTCCCAAGTCCCGTTCACTAGTTTGCCTCCATATATCTTCCTCAGGACTTTTCTTTCCCATATACACAATGATTTTTGGTCTTGTTTTGTCATTGTCCACACTTCACAGGCATATGTCACTATTGGTCTTAATATAGTTTGATACACTTTCACCTTTATAGCTCTCGATGTTGCTTTGTTTGCCATTATACTTCTTAGTGCGAATAAACACCTATTACCTGCTGCTAGTCGTGTCTATTTCCTCACTACTGTTTGGTCTTCTTTTAATAACTGCACCCAGATATGTTAGATTGTCTACTTCTTGGAAACTGTATTCAGTGTTCTGACTTATTTGTACCTTCAGCTGTTGCATTTCACGCTCTGAATCATCCCATACCATGTATTTTGTTTTGCTTTCGTTGACCTGCAATCCCATTTGTTTTCCTGCTATTATGATTTTTCTTGCGACTGTTAGCAACTCTTCTTTAGTTCTTGAAGCAGCACAACATGCAAAATTATATTAAGAAATTAACCATTATGAATAGTTCAATTTTGTAAAAGTTTCAGTGCGCTAAAGAACTGCGGGCTACTCTGTTTGGGGGTGCCATGCTATTTTATTGTAGGTTAAGTATGGTTAAAAGTATTAAAGAGTTTGGGGGATCTAAAAATATTCACAAATTTTCACATTCGGGAGTACCTGCGTCTTTTACCTCTGCGAATGTGGTGGGCTGGTTGTAGTTTTTCATATTCATATAAAAATCGTCGCAATGAAAGTGTATTATAAAAAAATAATTTTGTTACTTTATACCATTGGTCAAGTACCACTTCAACGTAATATGTCATGTCATAAGATATAATAAAACAGACTTCAGACCAGGGCTGTGGTAGTTTGAATCTGACTCTGACAATATTAGAATATTGATAACCTCCACCCCTCATACCTTTTCATCTACCTGAGAAACTTCACCAGCTCATGAGGAATTTTGCCAGCTTTGGTGAATGTGGTTGATTATAATAAATGATATAATTATAATCTTGTTTAATATTTGCTATTTAGAATCATAAATTAACAATAGTAACGTAATGGAAAGTTAGGATACGAGTGTTTAACATTAAGAACAAAAAGTAAAACGCTTAAGTAGATGGTAAAATTATAGTTTATTGAAAGTGAAACCCAAATGAAAAATATGGTGCACTATAAAAGTTAGAAATGATTGTAATACGTACTTTCGTTGTTTTATTTTCAATCACATAAAAAAGTTACTGGTAAAATATAGAAAAACTGTTTATTTCGCTATATAAAGAAAAAGTTGTAATTTTTTAAATAGTTCAGTAGGAATTTAAATTTACACGTGGTGGCGTAACACTTATTCTAGAATACACTTTGCACACTCATGCATTTCTGAATTAATTTATTTTATAGTGCATGTGTATAGTCATAAACTATCATAAATAAAGAAAAATAAGAAAATAGATAAATGTTTGATTTCAATAAAAAATCGGATTTAAATTATTATCAACACTGGGTCTGAGTCTTCAAATAGTCAGTAGTACAGTTTCTGCAAAAAAAAGTTTATAAAATGGGAATCGGATGCGGGTAATTTATACCGACACTTAAATGGTTTCGACTCCTCGACTCTGGCTCTACCCAAAAAGTTCTGACTCCCGACTCCGATTCCGCCTCTACAACCCTGCTTCAGACAGTGAACCACCAATGGTATATCAAAAGTGCTTGATTAATGATGTAAAAAAAATGGAAGTTAATAATATGATTAATTAACATTAATAGTACAACATGTGTGTATAATTAAATCAGGAATCTTTTCCCTGACGACATGTGCATATGAAGCTATCATGAAAATGATCAAAAATTGTGTTTGAATTCATGGAAATTGATCATACAAATTTGTCATAAAATCAGTGTTTATAATTAAAGCAAATACAGTTTGTCCCGGGAATTGTTTCCCTGTTGTCATGTGCATATGCAGCAATCACGAAAATTATCTAAAACTGTGTTTGCATCTGTTTCCTCTTGTTAGTAGAAGAGATCGTTGTTTCTCAATTTTTTAAGTCTCGCAATCTCACAAAAAGCAAAACAATTAAGTTAACAACCTCGCAACTCTCCCGCCCTGCCGAATGCAAAGACTTAAATCTCTTGCTTGTGCATGTGCTTAATGTATCATACCAGAGAAGGTAAACTACCAGCAAGCTGGCCAACTACAACTGGTGCTTAAAAAGAGCGAAACCTCGCGCTGTACATAAAAGAAAAACGTTGTAAACAAAGCGACGAAGGTTGGATTAATGAAAGCTTTAGAAGTTTGGTTAATACATGTTAGTATTTATGCATTTTTTTAAATACGAAGATATAATCCTATCAATTTGTCATTACTAAATACAATCAAGTCACTATTTTCTAATTTCTTTAATTGTGATGTATCTGGATGTGCTAAAAAGAAATCTAAGTCAGATTTGAAATCACAGCAATATATTTAGGCAGTAGGAC